>PNEQ01094459.1:0-63476 GCA_003012365.1 Medauroidea extradentata | reverse complement strand
CTGCACCTGACATGAGTTCGTGGCACACTGTCAGTGCAGACATACTACTCGACCACGACAACTAGTCCTCCCATGATGGGAAGTAGCGTGGCGCTAGTAGTAAGTAGACACGTCACGGGGAAGGGAAATGTGCTGCACCTGACATGAGTTCGTGGCACACTGTCAGTGCAGACATACTACTCGACCACGACTACTAGTCCTCCCATGAGGGGAAGAAGCGTGGCGCTAGTAGTAGGTAGACACGTCACGGGGAAGCGAAATGTGCTGCACCTGACATGAGTTCGTGGCACACTGTCAGTGCAGACATACTACTCGACCACGACAACTAGTCCTCCCATGAGGGGAAGAAGCGTGGCGCTAGTAGTAGGTGGACACGTCACAGGGAGGGGAAATGTACTGCACCTGACATGAGTTCGTGGCACACTGTCAGTGCAGACATACTACTCGACCACGACAACTAGTCCTCCCATGAGGGGAAGAAGCGTGACGCTAGTAGTAGGTAGACACGTCGCAGGGAGGGGAAAAGTACTGATCCTGACATGAGTTCATGGCACAGGTCAGTGGAGACGTAGCGGTGAAAACCGAGCCAGCTGCCTGTGCCACAGTATTATGGCCGGTGCTGTGGTGCGTCACACTAGTTGCGCGCGGTCATCAAGAACAACACAGCGGTAGTTTGCATTTTTCCCGCGGGACTAGTTGTCGTGGTCGAGTAGTTGTAAGATAAGGAAAATATATGTGGAGTGCAAGAGGGAACTAACTACAGTGCTATGTTGCCACATTGAGCATTAGAAACATCATCATACAACATTTTGCTACTAACAGTTTCGTTTCTAATTTAACCCAGGATTCTCGTGGGATACTTATTATGCGGTTGTTTCTGAACATCCTGTATATATGTAGTTGCTAAGGACGACCCAGATAATCTGTAACTTTGCTGGTCTTCCTGTAGCATTAGTCACCTTTGAGAGAGCGGAGTTGTCTCATGTTCATCTGTTCGCATTTGGAACATACCTAGGCGCCGATTAAATATCGCCACCTGCTATTTGCACCAATGCAACGCAAGTCAAACGGGTCATCTACTGCATGTGGGTGTGTGAGTTCTTAAGGGCGTGGTTCACCTCAGTTTTCAACGTCTTTTTTTATTTTTAAATATTTGTACCAGATATTTTTTTCTTATTTTAAACATAAATTGTGACAAAATCTTCTTCTAAGAAAATTGTTGTATCTCTCATTGTTATCTCGTAATGAGTCGTAAACGTCAAAATTTGCACTTTACGGTTTTATGTACGTCACTAAAACCAACTGTAATACCAAACCGAAAAAAATTCACAGTGTATAACAATGTTGTAGGCTATGAAATGACATATATAAAAAACGAAAATTATTTTTTTTTCTATTTAATTAAAAACATTCTGAATTTTGAAATGAAAGTTTATAAAATTTCAAAAATTGTTTAAAAATACAAAAAGCTATTTATTTTTTAATTTATATAGTTCAAATCATAGCCTACGACATTGTTATACAGTATGAATTTTTTCGGTTTGGTATGTCGGTTGGTTTTAGTGGCGTACATAAAACCGTAAAGTGCAAATTTTGACATTTATGACTCCTATGAGATATACAACAATTTTCTAAGAGGAAGATTTTATAGCAATTTATGTCTAAAATAAGAAAAAAATATCTGGTACAAATATAAAAATAAAAAAGACGTTGTAAACTGAGGTAAACCGCGCACTTAATTCCAATGCAGCGCGGCCATACGCAACGCAGGTGCAAATTTGCGTTGCACCCGTAAAAAGCGATGTTTAATCGGCCCCTTGTTTACCAAGTTCGAGTGGTGCATTGGTCGGTGGCCTTAGCTGGTAACATTTTTAGTTCAGAGTATTTTTAGGACGTGTAAGCTCCGCCCACTACACGCGGCATGGTGAAATTTCGCGAATTCAATGACCTGCACATTATAATAAAATATCCTAGCATACTCAAGTCCATTCTATTCGTTAATTGTCTGCTGTTACACTAAGTAGCAGCTAGTGGACAAATAGCCGGGACTTGAGTGTGCATAGGATATTTGATTCTAAGACGCAGACCATTGAATTCGCGAAATTTCATCGTCTATAGGCATGGCGTATCACTGAAAAAAAAAATAGTTGTAGGTACCATACTTGTGTTAAAATAGGGACAACAAAACAGTTTGGTTGTCGGTACTACTGTGGACAGTTCCTTTAACAATCTGATTTGTAGAAGAAACAAAGAACCTTGTTGGTTTTACAAACCGGATAGTAACTTCTACAAATCATATTGTTAAAGGAACTGTCCACAGTAGTACCAACAACCAAACTGCTTTGTTGTCCCTATTTTAACACAAGTATGGTTCCTGCAACTATACTCTTTTTTCAGTGTAGAAATTGGATTTAACCTCATTTTTACCCTAGTAGTTAAAGTCGTCCAAGGATGGGAAAAAATGTACTCTTTTTTTCGATCTTTTTGAATTTATTCAGTTAAGTGTAGATTGCAGATTGCAGCAACTAAACTTACGGCACAGTTAGCAGATTTTTGCAGATTGGTATAAAGACAAAATAAAGTTGACATATTGCGACAAGAAACACAATTTTAAAACAATAAACTGAGACATTGTTTAGCATACACAATACTTCTTGTTGTACGTGTGTTTTGAAAGACTAAAATAATGAGTCAATAAATAATAAATTAATTGATTTATAAAATATGGGTCTGTAGCTTCTACGCCTTTGCGAATTTTACACATTTAGGTAATATACAAGTGCGTTCCTCTATAATTTTTTATTCGCTGAGTTTACATATTGAAGTCCGACTTATGCGGACAAGTTTAGTCACTCATTCAGTTGTTGTGATGTCTTAACTACTTAACGAGGTTTTTAATTGCTACTTTATTAACATTCCCACGCTTTGCCAAAGATTAATTGAACTGTCTTCGTAGATAACGCGAACATAAGTCATTCGGGTATAGTCTAGGCTTAGATAAGATATGACAATGGAACGTCGTACTTCCAAGGTCACGATGATAAGCAATTTTAAGAGTCAATCTTGCTGTTGGAAAGAAATACAAGGGAAATAGTAATATCAGTATTTACTCAACGTTGTTTTAAATTACTTAAAAATATTACTGGAAATAGGAACAGTGCTATCACGCATTTTGGTAACAAAAAGTGATTTAAAAAATTAATCAGCTACATTTTGGCAATGTTATCTAAGGTATAGAATTCAGAAAGCGAAATAAATATCTTAAGAATTAACAGCGTATAGTAAACTGATAGTAAAAAAGACACATTATTTATTAAGGATGAGACAGAAGACGGCAGTTTCAAAACTTCAGAAATATGAAATAAAGGATGCAACACACCCAACTTGCACAGTCGAAAAAAAAAAACGAGAAAACCAATATTTTAATTGGAATAGATGCAGTGGGAAGACAATATAAAATATGAAACACAAAAACCACAAAAAAAAATCACGAAATCTGTTCAGAAGTCGCACTGAATATGGAGAGCAGCATTCTTATAAGAAAACAGGTATCTGTGCTGTGAATACACGAAAAAATTTCAGGACGTCGAACACCACACAGTCATATTATGTATCTTAGTTATCTTATCATAATGAAAAGAGATCCATGTATCCACGCATCCGTACAAAAAATGTTAGTAAAAAATTAATACTGTATTAGAGTTTAAAGAAATGAAGTATGACTTTTTTTTTACAAACTCCGATGGGGATTCAACATCATTAATAATAACAGAAAGAGAATGAATGGTACGGTGTCGATTAATCTCATTGGCAGTTCATAAGTGGCTGACGGAAGCATATACAAACGGGTAGAAATAATAAACTAGAAAGCCCTAAAAACAGAACTCGTTCTACCTGAACATTATGAGGACGAGTAAAAAACGCAAATTAAGTTTAAGTAGAGTCTAGAAGGTGTCTAGTCATAAAATAATGCAGGCACGCTTGTAGTCGGCGCGTACATTGTAAAAAAACTTCCTAAAAGATTTAGGAAGTAATTAAAATAAACGCAGTATGGGACAGTTACCGTAATTCCGCCTTGTAAATATACAAACTTTTACATATGTTACAGTACAAGTCTGGTAACTTCAGTTTACATTTGACTGTTTTATAAAAACTGTTTAAATTGCTATCATGGATATCTGGGAAACAATTCTACCATACCTACTTTCATAGCGCTCCTATACGCACGAGAGGCAAATTTACAAACTATTTTTAGATTGTAGACAGTAGGTACGTCCGATGTCTAGAGCAGACGCCCCTCGTCCCATCTATAGCATCAACATGGCCTGGTGTGGTACGATGAATAAACGCGGCCAATTCCACCCGATGAGGGTCTGGGTTGGAGTACCCTCTTCCTCGCAAGTGTGTGGTCATCTGGCTGGACGGCTGTCAACGTCAAGCTGCATGTTAACACGCCCTTCAGACCCCTCCCCCTCCTTCTGAAGTGTATCCCTCGCACTTACAGACGTGAGGTAACACCACTTTGTACAGGCTGTTTCCGAACAACGCCGACAAACTCCTGGGGCTATTCCTTGTGATTAGTTAAGAAGAAAACATATTGGTCACCTAGCAACTAAAGGTAGTATTAAGATAGCAACATGCTCTTGAAAATTGAGAATTATAGCCGAACAGTTTTTTTTTTCTGAAAATATCCTGAGCCATAAAATGACGATACCGAGGTCATTGTTTTATGTTATCAAGATCAGCAATCCCACGGCACATGCTCGTTGATAACTTTTGTTGCGTCTGGAAAGTCGAACATTTGAAGGTTTATGGAGTATTGTGAATTATGTAACATGCTGCAGCTGCCAAGTAACTACCCTTTATTGCTAACACACACTTGAAGATTCGCGCAGAGTTATAGAGCTTACAGCTTAGACAATACTGCGTACATGCGTATGTTGTGCTCAGTGTACAGACTATAGTGGACATTCACTGTAAACCACATTTACCATACTGTAATAAGCTTCATAATATCGTAGAGATCAGTTTGTTAGTGGCAATCTATTCTATCGCTGAAGTCGATAAGTCATGTGAGTGAGTTAGAGGTTTTAGTCAGCGCTTGACATCGAGGTCTTTATAGAGCTAGTGAGAGGTTACATGAAGTAAGTATGGAGCAGTGCCGGAATGAAGGGGCGGGGGAAACAACAGAGTAACGGGAAAACCCGCCGACCTACGGCATCGTCCGGCATAATTTCCACTTGCGAAAATCCGGGTATCAACCCCGCCGAGAATCGAACCCGGATCGCCTTGGTTGGACGCGGCCACTGCGGCCCCAAACGACATGTGTGTTGTGAACGAAAATGGTTGGTCCCCAGAGTTGGAACCCGTCGAATATGTTATTGTGTACGCCATACTAACAATAAGCATACACCATGAATTCAGTCAATAAGCTACCTCCGTTGTGCAATGATACATTTGTTTACTTTAAAACTCATGTTACTGTGAACGCGGTGTTTATTTAATTAATTCGCAATCTAACATATTCGTATTTGTAGAACATATGTGTACAGCCGCGTTTGCCACATATATACAATGCAATAATCAAAATTGTTTCATGTCAGAGGCTCGGAGGCGCCAAATGTTAAAGCGCGCTCTGCACAGAAAAAATTCGTAATTTTATAATAATTGTTTCAAACATTCTCCAACTCTAACACATTACATTAATAGTAATTTCCCACAAAGGAAAATTTTTTTCTTTTCCACAGTTTTCGTACAAGCGCATGTAAAAGTATAGCGGTTTGACTATTTCCGTTGCGTACTCTTAGTAAAAACCATTCAAACAATACTAACGGGATTATTTTGTGAGGAAGTAAACGTAATAAGCTACAGAGTATCACTTCAGTAATTTTTACGTAAAAATTATTATTTTAAAATTAAAGGAATTGAAAATTGAGGTACATTCAAGATTAGTGTCATTTTACTGTAGTTTGATACATTCGCTTTCACTTTAAATTTCTTCACTCGTATCGTTTGTACAGATTTTGTTCGGATAAATAGCTAAAATGTCAAATCGCTATTTTGGCATGCACTAGTTCTAAAGTAATGGAACAGAAAATTATTTTATTTGTAGGAAACTACTATTAATGTGTTTTTTATTAGGTGGACAAAGTAGGGTACAGTTACAAAATTACAAATCGTTCGGTGCAGAGGCGACTCAGGGAAGTGATTAATACCACAATCCCTGTATCCACAGTTTTCGTGACATAGATCATTCGAGATAGAGTGAGCACTAAAGATTCAACCTTTGAAAACAATCCCTAGCAGTTACTGCATATAAGCCATCATTAGCAAGAGTTACTTTACTGCTTGTATGGTTGGTAGCGATTCATCGCATGTAGTTCCGTGTATTTTCTTTTTTGAATACAACATTAGTGATAGAACATCACATGAAATCGACCTCTCTGTATTAATACACTTCAAAATACTTATTTATGATCTTATTGCCATTTCTACTTACAGTATAATTAGACTTAATTGGCGTCAGAAGAATGTGACGTTATCGCCGGCCTCAGGTCATCTTGCACGTTATCGCTTGCCCCACGCTTCAAACAGTTCAAAATTCCTCCGACAGGTGGGACCAAAGTTAGGTTTTCGCCGCTTCGCCAAGTTGCATCATTTGCGTGTGTTTGTCTGTTGTGCGTACAAACCCATTCAAAAGAATTGAAAATGACTAGAAGTATAGTTGCCAAATGACTTGAAACCATTGGTATTCTGTAAATGATGTTTCACGTTTGCCAGCCTAGAAACAACATAATTTTTATTTCACACGTTGAGAAAATACGTTATTTATTGTTTCTGTTAAGTGCGTCGTTGTTCGTGGCAGTAGAACTGAACGAAACTTGAATTCTTGAATTGCGAGTCATTTGTGTTTTAGTGGTGGTTTTAAGCTACAAATTCAAATATACTATGCCCGCATTTACGAGATTCGTAACGGTAATAGTGCGTGTTGTATCAATTAGTCGATGGACAGAAACCAGTATTACAAGACGTTAATTTGCAGGTATTTGTAACTAAGATTACTTTTGATTATATCTTATATTCAGCCCCCGTGCATTTAATGAGTATATATTATAGATAACATTTATCGGAGCAGTATACTGTACATGTAAACATTGCACGACCCTATGTGAATAAAAGCATACGGCAATATTTATGTTTACATACGGCGGAAAGATATAAACTGGCAGAAAATAGAAATTAGTCAGGGCTTATTTAAGAGCTCACTTTATTCCGAATCACCTATAGTAATTTTTTAATCCTAAATGAGAGCAGATATAAAAAATCTGTTTGGCAGTTTTATTTAAATTGACTTTCACAATGCTAATTAATTTTTTTAAAGCAATTAATAATATGGTTTTTAGCTAATTATGCAATTAACAATATTTGTGTTAGGTGTCTTATTAGTCGAAACAGAAAATTTTTTTGTCTTGAAGAAAATATTAGCAATCACGACAAAACTACTTGAAACTAATCTGCCAAAGAGCTGTGGTATCGACTTTCGTTTAAGCGTAGCAAAATTATTACCACAAAAACAGCAAAAACAGGAGAGCATTAAATATCATTTCATTGAGACCCTGCTATAATATTGTTTCAGCAGCTTGTATTAGTCCGCATACAATTCACTCACAAAAGTTAGCGTCTGAAACTGCAATAATATAGGGCGAGTCAGAACGGATTGTGTCAATTTTGTGTGGTAACAACTAATGGAAAAATTAAGTAGAAGATGTGTTTCAATTTGACCGTAAAATAAATAAGGTTGGAGCAATTCTACCTTGAAAATCGTAATAAAATTTAGTTTCTTTTAATAAAACAAATTTCTTTGTCTTCCATTGTTCTGGCACTATTCAGAGCGAGACGTTGCTTGTTGAAATCAAGTAGTATTTTATTTTACATTTAAAGAAATAACATTTTATAGTAGATTTTCAGGGTGGCATTACTCCCGTCCCCCACTATAAATCACTACACTTAAACACTGAAAATACAATTCTTACTTATTTTCTTAAGCTCCTGACTCATCCGGTGTTAGTGGTTTAAGCCAGTTGGAAGGGCCTTAAGAACTGCCCCTTAATCTGAATGGTCTATAACTGCTATCGCAATGACGCAACTCAAGCGCAGGGCAAGCAAAAGTGGTCTTCACATGCGTATCTAGACGCGGTTGGAACAATATATTCCCGTTTGTTTTTTTCTACAGCGCATGCGCGAACAGCAAAATGACTTGCGCCGATGCATTCTCTAAGCGCAGAGTTCCAGCCATTTTGAACCCACATTGTACCCATCTTGCATCTCAGCGCGCAGCACTTTAATTAATGTCAACCGCATGGATAAAACAGTACTGTATGCCAAGCCGACGCGAATTTAAATCATTTTTAATTTATTTATATGTTGCACGTCTCATCTAGAAAAATTTTAAACACAGATGATGGAGGTATTGATCGCAAAATTTTCCATCACGAAGAGCTCGTTTTATCAGTAAAGGCCCTGTCACTCCGTCAAATTTTTTCCTTACAATTGCTTCAAATAAAGTTGGTCAAATAATGTTGGATCGTACTGACGTCACAAAAACGTCACTATCGCGGCAATATTTGTTGAAGAAAGTCTGATGACCTTCGTTTCCATCCAATATTTGCGAATTGGACGGGTTAAAAAATTGAATTGAATGTTGGAAGGCTCAGCCAATCACTATCACGCCCTTAGTTAAAGGAAATATCATAGCTTTTATCCGTGCACCATGTTTAGTTTGATCGAAAATATTACTGTGCTGTTAGATAACGACAAAGCAATCCGATGTAATATAAATTAATCGACGTGTTGTTAATGCTGTTTACTTTAAAAATATCATACTAATATTTGAAATGTAGACCTACTGATTCCGTGCATTTATGATTAAAACACATAACTCTACAAATAAAAATATAAAATATTATTATTTGAAGTATTGCAGAAAAATTACACTTATTGTCCTTCCGTGAAGTTTTCCTCCTAATCAATTTATTTTGCACCATTTACGTACTGAATGCTCTTACATTGAAATATCGTGCACCAAACTTTTACATTTATTCTAAAACATAACCAAACATATAGGCTACGAACTACAACAAAATTTGGCAATGCTACATTTCTTCGAACATGTTTGATAGCAACCGGCCAACTTTATTTGACGGAAATATTTGATGACTACATTTCGTGAAATATTCGTCTTCCAACTTTATTATAAAATGTAGCTGGAGACAAAAATTTTACAGTGTGACAGGACGTTAAATTACATCCTGTTATATTTGCAAGCTTTGTTCGTAACTGATCAACGGCGAGTTACAAGTTGCTGAGGAACGCAGCTACTTGACAGCCGACTTCCTGTGCCAGTGAAAGTGCGAGCTAAGTATAGGTAATTATAACAGCCAAGTAAACTACCGACACATGTGAACACGCAAGTTTCTTTATCAGACTCGTCTAATCTCGATGACAAATGCAGCTGCGTCCGTTTCCCTTCGCACGGGGTGCTATGAGAGCGAGAGGTTAGGTTCAGCTAGGCTGAAGGCCCGTTCACAATCGGCATGAAAAAAATAACATAACTTACACAGCATAACATGCGAAATTGTCCGTACACAATCACCACGAAATATATTGTTTCCTGGCCAATCAGAAAATAATCAACAAGAAAAGACTAATTTGTTATTGGATGAAAACTTTCGCGCCGACAGCTCTTTTGACGTTTCACATTCTTATTGGCCAGCATGAGAAACTTGGCGTAGAAAACTCGGAGATGGCCATCTTTAACACCATGCCAAGCAAGTTACGCCACGTAAGTCACGCCAAGCATTAGTTGTGAACGCCGCCATTCGTATCACAGATATTCACTTTCTTATGCTATGTTTTTTACTTGCGCAATGTCAATTGTGAACGGGGCTTTAGGTGGAAACCCAAACGATTATTTATTTGGAGGTTATGTTCAGGGGTGTCATTTGGGGCTACAGGGGGGGGGGGGGCAAATGCCCCCCCCTGGATTTGGAAATTTTGTGTATAAATGTTTTTTTTTGTATTTTTTAATGTAAATAATGTTAACTTAAGGACATAAAACTGAAGTTTTATTATTAAAGTATCTAATTTATACATGCTTATTTAATAAAAAAAGATGCAACAAGGTCACTGTCGTCAGAAAACAAAATCTTGCCCCCCCCCCCTGGAAAAACCTGAAATGACGCCCCTGGTTATGTTGATGTTTATAGCTGAATTTTTTTGAATTCTGAGACTACTGTAATAATATATATATATATATATATATATATATATATATATATATATATATACACACAAGTTGTTCAGAGGCAGCCTTATAATAAGCTCACCACGCGAGTCCTGGGATAAAAATTGGAGTCGAAATTGTTAGTGGCGAAATGTTGTAGGATGACATGTTACATGCACAATGTGGCAACATAGTACGGAAATAGTCCCCTCTTCGCTACACAGACATCTTACTTCTACTGTTCTAACCACCATATTATGGACGCAAGTTCATACCCCGAGCAGTCCAAACATGATTTTACGTTAACTCAACATAGCATACATAAAATAATACCTTGACTTGGATCGCAAGCGGGGACTTTCTTCCCACTGTTGCCACATTATGCGCGAAAGATACTGTCCAACATTTCGCCACTAACATTTTCGTATCCAATTGAACCCAGGATTCACGTAGTATATTTTTATACGGCCGTTTCTGGATATACTGTATATTCAATTATTACTAACTTCTACTATCATGGGGCCGCGGTGGTCGAGGGGTCAAACCTCCCACCAAGGCGATCCGGGTTCGATTCCCGGCGGGGTCGGTCCCTAGATTTTCGCATGTGGGAATCGTACCGGACGATGCCGTTGGTCGACGGGATTTCTCGGGGATCTCCCATTTTCCCCGCCGTTTCATTCCGGTACCACTCCATACTCACCCCTCATCAGCGCTAAAGACCTCGATGTTAAGCGCTGACCAAACTCTCTCACTCACTTCATTCTACAACCTTACTACAAAGAACGGTAGCTATGCGTAAATTATTAATATTTAGCAACATACGGAGTAATAGTCGCGAACAGAGCTCGCACTAAATTAGGCCTATCTCTAAAGTGTTTATTTAGAATGTGCTCATTTATAGTATGAAACTAGCATGAAAAATAGCGTAAACACAGTCTCGGTACGCAGACGTGTTTAAAGTATTTAATTGTCAAACAATCACTACGTTTAAAAAAATGTCTTCTACAAATAAGTACCGGAAATGTATTAGACTTTTATAATATTATTCACGAAAGGTACCGGGTTCGGTTCCTGGCATAGGAGGAAAATTTAAAGCTACCACCCAGGGTTCAGAACTAGGTGTTGTGTGTCTCTCCTCCCCCTCTCTTTTCCATTTGCATCCTGCGGAAGACAACGGCGAATTACCGCAGTTTCAGCCTCACCTAGTCGCGCCTCAGATATTACCCCTGAGGGTGAGAATAGCTCCCAGGCTCAAAACTCATCATCATCATCATCATCATCAAGGCTAGTTGTGTCCTGTGTTCTGAATATGACCCAGTTTTTTGTTGTTGCCGTAGTTGTAGACCATTAGAACCCAGACTTTTGACGATTCTAGTTGCGGAGGCCTGACCACACATTAGAAAGCTCAGTCTTTTTGGATCAAACGTGTATATCCCATCAGGGCTTATGTGAAATCACAAAAATAAATAAAAACGGAAATTCAGAACAAATAGTTAACTGAAACACAATCACACAAACAAAGGGGACCAGAATTAAGATAGCGCAGACAATTACTGAGACAAGGTTACGCGCATGGTAGGACGACACAACGACGACGTCACAGGCACAAAATTAGACGACACAGAAGAACACAGTAATGTACACAGATGACCTTGTTGCAAAGTTTCGGGAGCTGACATTTGGCTCCCGTCTCTTCAGGCAGAGAATCACAGACAGTGCCTAGGGAAGTTAAATATGTAATTAAACAACCGGTTTATGAACGCACAGCGTAACAGAAAATATCCTCAAAATCGCCTGCACTACCTACCGCGCGTCATTCTCTTAACAAGTTTTGTAGACTTGTTTATTGAAATAGTTATTAAGTTGCAACATAGTTTCCTGGTCACACGTATTTGGGTGGTGAACAGAATTAAGGTAATGAGATGTTCCGGATTATGTTCGGAAACAAAGCTGAAACACTCGGTTAGGTTTATCGAGAATGGTAAAGTACACTGTTTTCCTACCCTACTAAACAATTGATAGTATTTAGAGAAATTTTGGCAATTCTTCTTCGGCATTTGACTTGGGTATAAGTAATACGATTTGAAACTATTCGATGATGCGGTGCATCGGAATCACAGAATCCTCTTAATTTCTGGGTCATACAATACCCTTAACTCCTGCTGAGCTGAGATCAGGAGTACCAGCATAAGGCGTGATCGAATTATTGACTTCTCATTTAGCGCATTAACGTGAACCCACCCATCAGGTATGTTCCCCACAAACCATTTTGTCGATGATCACCTCCCGATACGTATACGTAACGGCCCTTTCGTTAAGGTGTTTACCGGTACACAAATAACACATCGAAGCAGTGCGTAGTAGACTTGAGAAGTAATAATACGCTTGCAAAATGTTTAATGTACACAATAGCGACGTGTCTAACTTCAGGGAATATGAACGCACTTTGGACCTAGTACTTTCGACTATGTACTGATTTTTTCAAAGACTTTAGTAAGAACTAAGTAAACTAATGAGGAAAAAACTAAGTGACATGTAAATAGTGCTTCACTAGCCTTAACGAAGCAAAACATCTCTTACAACATATTATACGTTTCTTAAAACTAAAAATAGGCATACACAGCCAGTAATATATGTTAATAGCAATATGGTGGATTTCCTGTGAATTACAAATTGTCTCAAAATAATAACGCATTAATAAGTGTTTGCATAAAATTAAATTTAAATATACAAGCTAAACTAAAGCAGTAAGTAGTATACTCTGGTTCATATAAGTTTGGATAAATTTGACGTAAACTGGTGATGGACAATAATTTTCAGTATTTTGTGATTTGTTACACAATGCAAGGAATTTTTAGTTCTAAAATGAACCTGAGATGTCCATTTGAGCGTTTGTACTGCGAAGATTGTCATGTGTAGGGACACAAAAAACTAAATATTACAAATTATTGCCCATAAGTTGCTGTCAAATTTATCCAGACTTATATGAAATGGAGTACAACAATTAAACTGTGTACTACAACGATTGAAGCCAATGTAATGGAATAAATTAATAGTAAAAACAACAAATTTTAAAAACAAAATTTATTTAAATGCTCTGAGATGACGAAAATAAACTTTAAATTAAACCAAATCCACCAATTTATTACATTACACAATTTAGTGATATAAAAGCTTGTAGCATTTTATAAATATATATATTTTTTCCTTAAAATTACTTTTGTCAAGATCAAGTTACATATTGTATTCTTGTTTATCTTAACAGGTAAATCTCGTGGCAAGCGTTTATATAATATAAATTTTGTAATGTAATAAATTGACGGATTTGATATAATTTAATGTTTATTTTATTCTTTTAGAACATTTAAATAAAAGCTTGTCTTGTTTTATTACTATTATTTTTTTTTCATGAAGCACCCTAGAGTACTGAAGAAATATCCGTCGATTCTCCCAGAGCTTCGTTTAGAAGGGCAAGAGCTAATGTACAACAGGGTTCGCCCTTAGATAGTACGTTCACTAGATACACACTGATAACACTCAGTCCTCTGCACGGCCTCGCCTTGACTTGGGTGTTTGGAGGTATGTGCCACTTATTTCAGCTTGAAGCTTATTTGTGCCTAACGAAACACAGTTCCGGGTTTGAGTTTTGATTTTTTTCACCATCGCTAGAATTTTCCCAGGGTGTAGGTCGATATTAGTTAAGACACGACCCCGCTAAGTCTTACCGTTTAGCCGGGCAGTAGTACACCATCCCCTTGAAGAGCTGAACGCGGACGTCATTTTGTTCGCATTCTTCTCAGCAAACCCTTTCATTTGATACCAATATCATGGGAGTGCATAAAAAATAGCTATTCTGCCGTCCTAGGCAGTACGCCATATTGTATTTTAGAATGACGTCACTTAGTTAACCATGCATTGTGATCCAAACTAATGGTGTATGCAAAATTTCCGCACAATCGGTTGAGGAAAACTGCTTTAAAATACAGTTGCAAGATTTAACCCGAAAACGTAAAAACATTGCAAGTGCCATACAAGCTTGTAATTTTTTTTTACTATTAATTTATTTTACTCGCAGTCTTCTCAGCAAACCCTTTCATTTGATACCCGTATCATGGGAGTGCATAAAAATAGCTATTCTGCCATCCTCGGCGGTACGCCATATTGTATTTAGAATTACATCACTTAGCTATTCATGCATTGCCATCCAAACTAAACGTGTATGCAAAATTTCAGCTCAATCGGTTGATGTTTACTACTTTAAAATTCAGTAGCAAGATTTAACCCAAACAAACATACAAACATTGCAAGTTAAATAATAGCTTGTAAAAATGAGTACGTTCTGCTGTGTAAGTCTTAATACAAATTTTTTATTTAAGTAAATCATTTTAGTCTATAAAACTCCCGGATGTGTCGTACTTTGCAAGGGATATTCAGGTTGTTTAATGCTGACAAATGTTAGGGCTGAATAGCGAGAGCTTTTGTCTCGGTTACTGATGGTGGCTCCCCAACGTTTTGAACAGATATAAAGCAGTAGCCACGGACGTTGCTGTTGGTGAGACCTCTCAAAATTAAGGCGTCTTCAGAGATTAAAAAGTCGCAAGGCTGATTTGAATCGCAAAGCTCCAAGTTTGAATTCCGGGATTGCCATGAATGTGTTAAGTTTATGTCTTAGTTTGCGTTGGTAACAAACCGTCCGTGGTTAGGGCTGCACGATATTCATTATTCATTAGTAGATATCCTTCCAGTAAGTGTTAACAGTGTACATTAATAAACATGTGCTATATTGTTCCCATAGAGTGAGGAGAAAATAAAGATTGCCTCTATGTGACATACGCTGCTCATATTAAACTGAAAATTCTAATCGTGCTGGTAAAGCAAATATCGCTCGCATTCATACAACTCTCGACCCTTGAAATATCGCTGATATTGGTATGATTCTTAATCCCAATTATCGCTCGAGTATTACAAATATTGGATGTTTCTCAAAATGTTTATATTACATACAATACACATTTTAAATATAAATTCTGTTTCGTTATTCAAAATGTTTTGTTTTGATATACCATGAAAGGTATTTCGGAAGCGGAATATACCATCTGTTAAGTGCAACAAATACCAATAAAAGCCGGTCGGTATATTACTATTATGTATCCCAAATATTGCGGCATATATTTTATTAACAACATATCTATATTGCATCTTAGCCTCCCGTCGTATAAAAGAGACATCACAATACAAGCGGACAGTGTTGAGGTATGTTTGCTGTAAATATGACAGTGAAGATGTCTGACAAACTGAGCAGTAAAATAGCGTAGCTGAAAATGTGGACCAGATATGAAGTAGCATTAGCGGTACGGTGGACCAGAAAGTTGATAGTAGCGTGAGTGAACGAACAAACAGTGCCAAGATTGAAATGGACGATGATATAAAGTTGTGAAGACGGAACTGCACGAACTTCTGCAGCAGCGTGAAGTTAGACGCGGAATAGTGGTGACGTAACATTCAGTTAGCGCGGTGGCAGGTGAAGACAGTAACAAGAAAAGAACCATCTAAGTTACTGTAACATCAAAAACCCACATCAAGTAGCTCGACAATATTGGTACCACTTCACCTTGGACTGGGAAGCAGGTATAGGCAGTTCGGAATAAAGTGAGCACTCGAGAAAGCCCTGCTAAAGATCTATTTCCAGCCAATTCGTATCTTTCCGAGTGTAGCAGCTAACGACGGGAAAAGTCTAACCTCCTGAGACACGTCACTTTATGTTTGCGCGTGTAAGATAAATCTTTCAGTCGATAGGTACCTAATATAGTTTGACAAAAAAAGAAGTTTATTAATTATATAAAATACAATAATATCGCTGTCGGTTGATTTTGTTTCAGTATTGTAGTATTTAAATACGAATAAACACGGAACTACGTTGTGTTATTTCGTTGCCAACCATACAAGCAGTAAGGTGACTATCGGTAATGTTGAATTATGTGTAGTAACAGCTAGTGATATTTTTCAAAGGTTAAATATTTAGTGTTCACTTTATTCCGAACGGCCTATAGTCATCAAGCCTACTTCTCACGATATTCAAACTGCTTGGGAAAATCTTGTAACCGAATTTTTCGCCAAAAAATTGAACAAGAATTTTTTTTTCGCTAACCCTAAATATATCCTGATAAAATTTTATTCAGTTTTCGCCATATTACGGCACTCACCAGTAGATAATAGTGATCAAATGTATGAACATTTAACACTAAAGTTTCTTTCTTCACTGAAGTATATTTTATGCTTTATCAACAGTAACTTGAATTTAACCACTTATGGCACGAAATGTAGTGGAGTTAAGTGAAGTATGTTTTTGTATTAAAAAGGGGTTTGCTTGCATTAACCCAAGTACGTGTGTGCGTTTTACACAATACCTTTATTGCGAGTACTCAACCATTTTACAGCGCGGGAATGAAGTTAAATACAATTCCGAATTTAGCCATTTTCTGATTTTCCACATTAGAGCCTATTATGGCAAGCATATCGAATTCCCTGGCGACGCGGTGGCAAGTTAAGCCGATCCTTCTCTCGGGTCGCCCATTAAGCGCATAAAATATTAATGAGTGCTCCGAATCAATACCATCATTGGCAAAGCAAGACCGAGAGTATGCCGCACAACATGCTACATGGCTACAATGCTTAACAAACTGAGCATTTTTAAAATCAACTTCTGAAGAAAAAAAACACTGCCAGTTCGTGCATATAATTCCACAGTAACAATGGTTGCCCTTTTTCTTTGTACGACTGGTAGTGACTTACCAGATGAGTTCCACAAATATTCTAATTTAAAGATAACAATCCTTAGTTACTATAAAATAAGTAAAATTTATTTGTAGACCTACTTTATATATTTTATAAAACGATTTTTGCTACTAATTCGGACTCCTACCACAAAACTTACTTCACGGCGACAAAAAGTGATATTTCAGTTTGCATCGGAGTTAAAAATTCTACTGAGAGATAGCGTCGAGTAGGCAACGTCAATGAGTATGTAAGGGCTACGTTTTCCAGAAAAAAATCCAATATTACAATAAAGGGAGGGGGGGGAAGACGAGAGCGATTCTGCGTAGCTATAATATTTATTTCTACTTGTGCTGCAGCGAAATTTTACTGTTCTGAGATTATTTTCCTGGGAGTGAAAAGATTTTACTTTCAGCCTCAACTAAATTTTAACTAAATTGTTTCAAATGTATGTAAAGGCCTAGTTAACTCACAATAAATACTTTACCTTCCACTGAACATACAGTGAGACATTTTAAAGCCAGAAGTGAAGAAAAGTGAAGGATTTTTGGTCAGCGCGTAAAGTGACTCTTGGGTGCTGGTGAGTGATAACAGGTGAATAAGGGTCGATTGCAGAGTCAAGTGAGGAAAATCTCGAGGTAAAGGTGAAACTAAAGCGAACTTGAGTAAAATCTAAGAATTTTTCGTTTGCATTGCACTGTCAGAAAATTAAGGTATATCAGTTGAGGTGGAGTGTTACCTCAATATTCCGACAAAAATAATTTATCTTCGTGCATCGACTTGCAAATGTAGCTAAAATGTATATTATTTGTCATTTATTATGCTCAACACTTACATGACGGCGATGTGATAATTTATATTTTGTTTCGCGTACTGTAAAGCTGAAAAAATGCAAAATAGAAATATTAAAAAATACGTCGATTTTGTTTATAAAATGGTATCATAACCATTTTGTTTGAAAACAAAAGTGACATTAAAAATTACGACATCGTTTTTTTACAAAAAATCTGCAACGAATGTAAATTATATTGTAGATGCCAGTGCACTCTTTCATTTACACCATGGTTATGTTCCGCTTCTAAAATAATACCAATAAATTCAAAATAAGAATATTATTTTCCCCCACGTAACATTCTAACCTCAATTTACGGCCGGCATGATTGATTTGCAGTGTGAGAAAATCTTAAGGAAGGTCTGAGAGCTCCTTAAGAAATTCTCAGTTTTTCCTTAGATTTCACTCACTTTTCGTCAGTGCAATGAAAACTTCTCACAGTTCACTCAGATCGGCCTTAGAGTTTTCTCAATATGACTATGCAATCGGCCCTAAGAGGCAGCGCCGGAATGCAAGTGTGAGTAAACGGGGACATCCCGAGTAAACCAGCCGGCCAACGGTAATATCCGTCACGTTTCCCACACGCGAAAACAGGGAATCAAACTAGTATCGCTGTGGTGAGAGGCGAGTGGCCTGACCAGTATACAGCAAGTGAAAGTGAAGAATAAACAAGTAGTAACAGACTCGACATGACGTGGCTTTTATCGTAGTCTTTTTCTTTTTGGATTGTCATGGTGTCGTAGTTCGCGGATGTTTGGTTACACTGAAGTTTAGTACACTCTATTTTATTACATTTGAGGAAATTGACTCGCAATTATCGCATTTACCATTTATAAATGGACTACATTAAGCAGAAAAGAACCAACCCATAAATTAATCAATTTGGAGATAGTCATACCACGTAGAAGAAGGTGAGATGTACGTATTGAAAAAAAGAATAAGTACTAAATTACATCATTTAACGAAAAATAAGAGCTCGGAAAAAATTATTAATTCAAGGCTTAGATACACACAGAAAACTTTTACCTTGAATATCTCAGTTCCAGTTAACTGCGGGTTGGTTCCTTTCTGCTTAATGGCGTCAAGTTGTCATAGAGATACAAGCAAAATACGGTAATTCGTTAGATAAGCGGTCGTTTAAACCATGGCTAAGGTTAATTCTACTACAGGTTAGAAAGAAAATACGTTTTCTTATGGGAGAGCTTGGCACAGGGAAAATTTCTGCCACTAGTTTCGCTTCGATCGCTAAGAGACCAGATAAATACGAAACCGTATTAAAATTTAATTTAAATGAACTTGGAAATTATATTTGTCATTTAATTTAATTTTCAAGTGAAAAGAAACCAATTTCGCCTTTTAAATAGTCAACTTAATGAAACTTAAAATTCAGGAAAGCTCTGTGATTGGTCAGTTTGGTGCATTAGCGATACCAGCGCTCAAGTGGCAGAAATTTTCCCTGTGCCAAACTTATAACATTGATCTTTCTAACCTGTAGTAGAATTAACCTTAACCATGGCCTAAGAAGTAAAGATGCCACAACTCCAAAAATACTCAGATAAGACATGCTACCTCTATGCAAACTCCTAACAAAAAAAAAAAAAAACCAGGACCACTATGATTGCAGTGATTGATTACTTAATGAACTAAAGAAGTAGCCTAATAAGGGTGACAACTCTAGAACGTTGGTAGATAGGCGAGTATCAAGACATTCTTAATATGCAATTGTTTAAACCAAATACTCAAATTAGGCATGGCTTTCTTTACATACCAGTACTTCCACGCGAGCTGTTACAATAAAAATGATCAAAAAGGCTGTGACAAATTTAGTTATATTCTGATGTTGAGCCTCGAATCGTCACGTTATCCTGTTTCTAAATATGTATCTAAAAAATACAAACAAATTGCAGTATTTCAAGTACTACAAGTTGTTACATAAACCAATGACTGGAATGCACGTAGCGTTGTTTACATTTATATTCACCGAGAGGTAAGACGATAACAACAATGAAAAAGTTTTCTTATGTTGCTTCTGATAATCTTAATATAAAAAATTAAGTGTCCTGACTAACACTCTCACTCACTCACTCACTCACTCACTCACTCACTCACTCACTCATCAACGCACAGCCCAAACCACTGGACCTAGAACAATGAAATTTTGAGGGAAGCTTTCCCTTGCCCCATAGACACCCACTAAGAATGGATTTTTCGAAATTCGATAATTAAGGGGGTGAAAAGGGTTGAATTGTTTTTTTTTTTTTTCAAATAATCCCTGAAATCTTATTAACCGGAAAACATATCATAATTTTTTAACTTCAAAATATTGTCCAAACAAATGGATATTTGCTAATTTTTCGATTTTGCGAAATTCAAAAATTAAGGGGATGAAAAGCCGTAACTGTGTTTTTCATTAATCCATGATTTCTCCTATAACATTTCAGACAGTGAGGTGATTTTTTTCTTGAAAGTGATGCTTAAGTAAATACCTAAAAACCATTTTTGAAAGTTCTTAAAAAAAATATGTGTTTTAATGAATCCCACTTATCTCCTAAACCAGTGGAAATATTGAAAAGGGTTTTGCTTTAAAACAAACCTTACGTAAATTTGAAAAAAGTAATTTCAGAATTTTTCGAAATTCATCCTTGAAAGCTGTTTAAAAAAAAATGTGTTTCCAAATAATCATCTATACCGCTTATACCCGTTGAGTTATTGAAATTATTTTTTGATAAGAATGGTAAATATGTACAAATAGAATTCATTATTTTATGAAATTCGAAAATTAAGGTAGTGAAAAGCAGTAAAATGTTACAGTCTCCCGGAAAAAGAGAATGATCATGGAGGAATAAATCAACAGTTGTTTCTTTTTGCCAATCTACTCATAAATAAAACTTCTTTGGATTGTAGCCTGTACATACGGAAGAATTAACACGGCCGGCCTTTTAGCATTCACTCAGGTATTGTATAAAGTTTGTGGTGTGGGAGGGGTGGGGTTCGGGTTTGTATCCCATGCAAGACTTTGTGATGGGAATTACTTTACTGTGACATCATACAAGCCACATTGCGCGCGCTCTTTACACTGAACTAAGACAATTTATAGTTCGCTGTTGAGTGCGCTAGCTGTTAAATGCTTCATCACATAATATTTTATCTAAAGTTACTGTTTACATTAAACAATTTCATGCGGGCAAAGCCGCAGCCGGGCAGCTATTTTATAGAGAAATAAAGATGACTTAAAAACAAAGCTGTTCTGCAATTAAAGTACGCTCAGCGAAGTGGACTGGAAAAAGCTGATTGTATTCGTTGTTATAAAGATATACAGATAATATAGTAACACCATCAATTAATACGTAATTCAAAGTTAGTTACTCTTTTATATAGAACACGCGGGCGAAGCCGCAAAGGGACAGCTATTATTATATATTCTGTGCCACCGCGACCTCTTTGTAGACAGATCAAGTGCGTAGTTTTAAAAGTTTTTCATGGTTTTGTGACTTTACATCAAAGGGAATTTAATAAAATACTGACACCAATTGGAAAATATTTTTGAATAAATTTTAACAACAATAGAAAAAACACATTTAACATTAATATTGTTTTTATTTATTTATTTATTTATTTTTTTAAGTCATGGAAGAAATTTTTTGGGGTCGGACTATTCTTTCGTTTTCAATAAAAGTTAACACTTTTCATTTTAATTTCATCATACTATTTAAAATACAGACACTTGCAAACCTCCATGAAACTTTTTATCACGTACTATAGTGATTTTGTCATTCATTGTGAGATCCAGATAAACGTGCTAATATAGAAAAACATTTTAATGTGTATTTGCAAAATGTGAGAAATTTAAATCCTCAGAATTACAGTAGGCCTAACTAATTAAAACATTATTTGTCACTTATTTCCACTTTTTCGTACTAGTTCTCTTGACAGTTTATTGTAAAAACCTAAAATGTATCAAATAATTTTTGACTACTTGAACAGCCTTAAGCCGGAAGATGACGCTGGTTTCTATTAAATAATTGTAAACACTGATAAAAAATATTATTACCAACATTTTTGTCAGCTGGTACAATTTTTTGAGGCAGTCATAAACAAATTGCACCCAAAAATATTTACCTGGCTTAGCGGGTAAATGTAAGTACGGAATGCCATTTGCAGTTTAGACAGTAGTTAACGTAACTTCCAGAGCGTGACGTTAATACAACTCCCATTTGTCGTTCTTCATCTCTGGGTCTTCTTTCGCAAATCCTAGAAAGTTAGCAATTACGAGCGAAAGTGTGGTAACATCATCTGCCAGTTTAAAACACTGTTGCGTAACAGTAACTCCAAAGAGCAGTTATGGCGTAATAGTCTTAACAAATAACGTTGATACTATACTGCATTGAAAGAACTTAGGCACTCGTATTTATCAAAGGACGTTATGCGTGTCAGTTTTCTCTAACGTTATTTTCTAAGAGGCCAAAATTAGCGTAAATAAATGTGTTACGGACCCTTTAAGGCACGAAATCTTTGTGAAGAAGTTAAAAGTATAAGCGCCTTCAATACACCTTCAACTTTAACTACGTCATAAAATAATAAAGGCATCTCTGTCTCCTAGAGGCGAGATATCGGCCATAAGATTGCAAGTCAGTCCAATGACTGGCGGCTATAGAGGCCAGAGTGAGGCAAGGTACGCATGCTGTGTCGTCCTTAGCGCTCCGCACTTCTTGGACACGAAAGCGTTACATAGACCCACCCAGACGGTCACCAGCCAAAACTATTTCTGAATTTTAAGTCTTTTCAGCAGTTTTGTAAATTTGCATTAAAGAAAATGTGATAAAATTAAATAACCTAACGGAAAATTATTTTATAGTGGAGTTTGACACAATTACAAGCAGTTTAACATTGCATAAAGTAGGGCCTACAATACAAATTTCACAAAATTAATACATTACATTTCTCTACAATGACATGTATTTCTTGAAGCTACTACATGAATAAATGTCTCTAGTATCGGACAATTAATAACCCTTCAATCCGTGTTCGTCTTGAAACTTTTTCTTTGAATTATATCATATGCAAACCACATAGTGAATTTCTATGAAAATTATTTATCGTCTTTAACATTCATTATTAGGTACACGTCAAAATTGTAATATAGCGCAATTTTTAAATTTGATTTGCAAAATATACAAAAAAAATGAAATCATAATTTCATTGATTTAGTTTTTTTTTTTTTTATTATATAGCTTCGTTTTACACTTTTCCTACATTATTATCAAAAGCATATGTTTAACCACAAACTCCATACACTATTACAAGTTTTGTGTTCAGACATTTAATGTTCATAAATCTGACATTACATGCGTTGTCAACGATGTTGATCACATTTATTAAGTCCTCTGGTTTCGCCATAACAGTAAGTAAAAACGGTTCGCTTCTAGTTGATCACTTTTAGAAACTTTAATTTCCTTGTCGCTAGCACTATACACTTTTTTTTAATTATGCATATTTAGAGAGTTTTAAAAAAAATCTGGCAGCAAATTAAGAAACGTATTGAAATGTTTTAACTTAATTCCAAAACACGAAAACTTAAACAACATTGAACTGAGATAGACGTACCTACTTATTATTCATTCAAAAGCGCATCATTCAATATCATGAATGCGTACTAATTCTAATGACATGTCTGAAAATATGCCCGGTGAAACATAATCTGAAATCTAAGTACAAAAAAAGCCGCATTCAGTTAACTACTCTTCCATCAACAGTCCCTTCATAAGGCTTATGACTAGGGCCCGGTAGTTTTCGCGAAAAGATTTTTGCATCGCTTTGTTTAGTGCCTTAAGTGCCCACCTGCATCTCTGCAATGTGGTCAGTGATTGGATGCCGTAACACCCAGCGTCTTGATGCTAAACCCGCAGATAACAGGCGTGACGTGTGGCAGTTATCCGTGTACTGATTGGCACAGTGAAATGAATAAAAACTCTAGACAAAAGCACTCTTGTCAATAGCCATGAAGTTGAGCTGCAGGTGTGCACGTAAGGCACTGAAACAAAGTGGGGCAAAAATATTTTCGCGAAAACTACCAGGCCCTACTTATGAAACATCACATACAACGAATTTTTTACTAGCACTATATGCATATTCATGCTTATGTAATGAAATGTTTGATTTCCTCTTAAAATATTTATTTAAAGATGTAGATTTGTTACATTATTTCTGTAAATCTTTACGCCAAATAAAACTCTCCTCGCGCCAGAAAATTTTAGAATTTTAGTCAGCAAAGATTAAAAATCAGAAACTAAACTAACGGCCACTAAATCAATTTATTTCTGTTTTGTGGATGTACGAGTAAGGATTTAAGGTCAGTAGAAAATACTTAGTGAAAAATGAGTTGCCATTGCGCGACCTCGTATGGGCATTCTTAAAAGCACATTGAGCATTAGTAATGCAGTAGTTGAAATGATTCATAAACTTTATGTACGCGCGTGTGTATACATACGAGGTGGTGGTGATAAAACAGAAGAACATTATGTTTAAAAGCCTGCTTTGAAAAGTGAGCAATGCGACTGGCAATGACTCCACGTAAAATGGCGTTTCTTGAACGTGACACAACATAGTTTTTCTTGTAAACACATTTCTCAATCGCTCAAACAGACCCACATCGTTAGCAATAATTCCGTCAAGACAGGTGGTCAGCAGACGACGAAGGGCAAGTCTACGGTGTTTACACAGTATTTCAAAGCTCTGTGTGTACGTAGTTTATTTTAGCGACACGAGTCGAAGAGTGCCACGTAACTTACCGATCGACCCATGTCATTCTGACGCGTCATTTGTTTGTCGGTTGTAAGGTGCACAAACACGTTTTTTTTCCCCTCCAACTACGCTTGTTTATGCGTAGTGTGTGATTCACGATACAAGGAGTCGTTACATCTGATACTCAAAACTGCGTCGTAGTTTAAAGCTGCCCAGCAAAAAAAAAAAATCGTTAGTGGACATTTGTACCAAATAAATACTTACATGCAAACGTCCCATTTCATAACATTTTCTCCCAATAAAAAATCTTAAATCCGCAAAATTCTCGCGCAGAGATGTTCGTATAGCACAATTATTTTCAAAACAAATCGCAAGTATTTTTTAAATTAGGTTATTATAGAGGCCTATATTAAAAATATAAAAAATTACATTTTTCCATTTTTGTGAATTTTGTAGTTTCAAAGCCATTATTTTTCTAAAAATAGTTTTAATTTTTTACTCAAAAGTAAAGCATATTGCCTCATAGTGATATAAAAATAAATGTCCGCTGATAAAATATATACTCGGGAAAAAAATGTGAACGAATTTTGATGAGTAGTTAAGATTTTATTCACGATTGGGTATTCAAGTCGGCAGCTCGACACCGTATCTTTCCATACCCCTAACGTGCAGTACATTTGCTTACCTACAAAAAGAACACTCTTCAAACAATGTCACTGTGTTTAAACATTTAATATGCCTATTATAAACATAAGTTTAGAACACCTCAAAATAGCAACAGAAAAAAAAGAGGCTTTTTCAGGTTGGTGTAGGCTATCTGGAGAAATACCAACTGAATTCGAAAAGCACTATCAGAGAAACATGCGTTACAACTACATATTATTCCCACGGATAAAGTGCCATGGTTACCGCAGACGTCTCTAAGGAAAAATAATACTGTAATGACGAAGCATTGTACGCCCGATGAGTTGATTTTAAGCCTCATATATACAAACTCAACCTAGAAAGTTACGTTCAACCGGAGTTTGTTAGTCTCAGAATATGCAACTTTTCAACGAAATACTAAATGACTTAATAAAGAGCTGGGTCAAAGAGCTAGTATAGGTCCATACAGATTCAGAAACACTCGGAACTTGTTACCGTGTAGTTTAGAGCACAGGGCTGACAATGGAGACAGCAGGCTGCAGACACGATATCAGGTTTCCGATTGGTAAAGACTTGAGCTCAGATTCGCTGTCGCGCTCTATAAAATTGTGTTGTTCCGTTTGCTGTTCGACTTTTACTTCGTGAGTAGAAACGTCACGAGAGCGCACGGCGGAGACGGAGACTAGGCCTAGGTCCAGTAACCGAATAAGAAGGTGGATGTGTTGCCCAACTTAGTTATTTTAAAACTAAATATCATTGTTTTGAATAATAGCTTAGTTTGTAACACAAACATTTTTTTGGAGTTACTAACGGGCGTATGTAGGATTTTTAAAATTTTGTCTTGTTCATACACATGTGTGTGCCAACTCATAAGATATGGGAACTTAACATTGACAGTAATTTTCCCATGACAGGTCAAGTTGCACTTTGTTGCACTAAGAAACACTAATTTACACTGCGCTGCATTACATTGCACTAAGTTACAATTGGTTCCATTAGGATTCTCTAAGATCACTAAGTTGCTTCTAGTTGCAGCATGATGGGAACCCAAGCTAACCTAACACGACCTAAGTTAAAACTAGCCAAACACAACTCAAGCCAACCTAAACTAACCAAACCGAACCTTACCCAACCTTACATTAAGCTACTCAACCTATCCATAATCTAACCTAACACAACCTAACCTAGCCCAACAGAACACGATATAACCTAACTAACCTAATTGTATCTAATCTAACCTAACCCAACCAAACCTAATCGAACACAACCTAATGTAACACAACTCAAATTAACCTAACATAATTCAATGTAACGTAACCTAACCCAACCGAACATAACTCACGTCAACGTGCTATAATGTGTCATTTATTGTCCTATGTTGAACTCAGTTGCATTAAGTTACATTTGTTGCACTAAATTGCACTTGTTTGCACTTAATTGCACTAAGTTGCACTTTGTTGCACTAAGTTGCACTTAATTGCACTAAGATGAACTGTGATGCACTACATTTTACTCAGTTGCAATTGGTTGCATTGGATGTCTCTATTTTGCACTAAGTTGCTTCAAGTTGCAGTTTGATGCGAACCATAACTAATCCAACCTAACATATACAGCTCAACCTAACTTAATTCGATGTAACCTAACCTAACCCAACCTAAAATAACCCAACCAACATAACATGATATGTGTAATTTATTGCATTAGGTTGAACTTTGTAAGTTATGCTTTGTTTGCACGAAGTTGTATTTTGTTGCACTAAGTTGCAGTATGTTGCTCTAGGGTGCACTTTGTTGCATTAAGTTGCAATTTGTTGTTTTATGTTGCATTATATTGCCTAAGTTGTACTGTGCTCATTACACTGCACTAAATTACATTTTAGTGCATTAGGTTTTGCTAAGATGTAGTAAGTTGCTTCTAGTTGCAGTATGTTGCGAACCCAAACTAATCTAACCTAAGCTAACCCAAACTAACCAAACCTAACTTAACCATACCAAACCTAACATTAAACCTACGTAACATAACTCAACCTAACCCAACCTAACCAAATTAACTCATCCTAACTTAACACAACTTAACCTAACCTAATTCAATCAACCTAGCCCAACCTAACACAACCCAACCGACCTTTTCATGCTATAACGTCAATTATTGCACTTTGTTGCATTAAGGTTCTTTTTATCATGACCTGTAATACATGTGCATATATATATATGTATATATGCATACATATAAACACATGTATAAACATATATAATGTGTGTGAGAAAGACAAGAGAGAGAGAATTTTACGGCCCTTTAACAACGATGAGGGTGAAGTGAGGTGAAGGAACAGTACAACATCCATGCTCTAGTTGGGATTCGAACCCAGGACCTTTGTCATCGTAGAGCGGCGTCTAACCGACTACGCTACGGAGGGTGGCTGTATATGTATGTCTGTATTATATGAAATATCAGCTGTATATAATCTTTGTGAGTTGATTTCTTAAGTAAAACTAAGAGAATGTATCTGACACGTTCTATGCAAACATTTATAATAATGAAGATATGAGGCACTAGCCCTTGTAAATTAGGCTTTCAAGATCATGAACTATCATTAGCGGAATTTAATTTCAATTAAGAATCTCAGAGCGCTGTTTTATGTAGCGAAGCTTCAACCGAAGAACAAACTTCATATTCTACGTCCTGCCACAATGAAAATAATATGTGACACCACCTCCTCGTTCAGCCATTGATTTTTAGTATGTTAATCGAATGGCGCAATTCATTATTTACGTTACTTATTAACACTTTCCGCGATATACATACGTACACAACAGAATGTTGTTATAATTGTTTACAGCCTGAGTTAAAGTTTTTGTAAGTTGCTGGTTGGGATTTTTTTTTAAAAATTAGCAACACTGAGCGGACTAGTCTGTGCAATGTTGGAGACACGGCGAAGAGAGAAATCATTCTCGCTCGTAAATGAACCCCGACTCATCCAGTAGCTGGCGTGTGAATGACGAAACTGGCCAGACACGTACTTGGCGAGGACCGGTAAATAATTGGAAAAGTTAGGAGGCGTACATTTTTGATTTCCGAGTTTATTACGGACCCACTGTATCCTTCTCCGTACACAATCCTCTCTCCCCCCCTTAACAAAAAAACATATTGCTAAACATCACTGTGTTTAATTTTCCACAGCTCCCGTATCACTGCTCACCATGTTTCACATTACACTTAGTTTTCCCCCTTTACATTTTATCTGAAAATCGCATTAATTCATACTGTAAAAATTTTAAATGTTTTTTTTTTTTTAAGAAAAATAAGGATTTGAAATCACAAAATATACAATAATGGAAAACTGTAATTTTTAATATGATAATATCTAGGCCTCTATAGTAATCGAATTTTAAAAATACTCATGTTTTTATTTGAAAATAATTTTAACATCCGTAAACCTTTCACGTAGAGATTTTCGGAGGATAAAATTATTTTCAAATCAAAACGCGAGTATGTTTGAAATTCAGTTATTATAGAGGCCTAACTATTATCATATTACAAATTATAAAAATGACAGTTTCTATTTTTGTATATTTCGTGGTTTCAAGCCCTTATTAAAAAAAACAGTTAAATTTTTACACGAAAGTAAAACATACTACCGCAGAGTGCTATATAAATAAACGTTCGCTGATAAAATATCTACTCGGCAGAAAAATCTCATCGAATTGTTATCAGTAGTTCAGATTTTATTGACGGTTGAGTAGTCGTCCGCTCGATATTGTACCTTTCCACACCCCTTAAAAGCTACTTATACCGACCAAGCAGGGATACCAACCCGAAGAATGCAGAACGAACGACGAGAATATAACCAGCGAGGAAGATACGAGGTGCCACAGGTAGTGAATAAACACGACAGGAAGAGTACTAATAATCGTAAAGTTGGTATGTTCTTATTATTGAATATGTAATCGATATAAGATAACCGGCGTGCATGTAAATTAATGCATTTGAATATAAACAGTGTTGTAGCATGCCACGATTGTTGCTGAAACCGCTTAACTTATTTCAAATACGTTTATCTACGAAAAGATCACGTGCTTGAAATTATGCTTCAATAGCCCCTCTAAATGACTAAAAACAGTTATTTAGGCTACTGTAACTTCAAAAATCCCCCCCCCCCCAATTCGCAAAGCAGAACGATAGAAGCATGAGTTGGACATAATTTCAAACTTTTACGCACACAAATTCGTAGGGACGCCGCATTAATTCTCGTAGAAAAGAGTAGTACGAATATTTATTTATTTTATTTTAGAGGGTTTATGTCGTAACGCTTAGCACGGGATGTCTTAGAAACTATCCAAACCTAAGTAAACGACACAAACATCCATGCACATGCTGAGATTCGAATCCAGGACCCCCTGTGTCGAAGGAGTAGTATATAAAGATGTTTCACGCCAGTTTTGCACTACGTGAATAGAAGCGATGCAGCACTCGTCCAGTGTTGCAGTCGGAACTTTACTGCTCCCTCCGTCTGTGGGCATTAACAGCGGAAAATTACATTTGGTGCATTGGCCTATAAATAAGGAAAGTATTAAAATAAGCAGTCGCGTGTGCTTCGTGTTCTCGCAGACTTATGTATTTACTGGAACATTATTTCAGCAGGGAATGTGTAAAATGTATATCTTCGTTTGTAAGCTAGAATTCGATGTAATAAATAATTTGTGTCGCGACTTTTGCATGTTGAGGAATCGAGACGCAAGGAGCACGATCGAGAAAGAATTAAGGTCGACTCTTTCATGCTCATCATCTGCATCATAGCCTCTAGCGCAAAGAATTCAGTCAACTGACAACTGTATTTTCCTTGAGATTAGTGTTCTTACCGAGGTCGATGCAATAAAAAAAAGTTTTTCCTTGTGAAGGAACAGTGTACCCATCAAGCAGTTTCAGCAACCGAGTACACTGAGCACAGATATTAGTTTCGCAACTAGTGAATATGTAAAGTGTCGGATGTCCTTGGTAACTACAGTGCGATACTCGAAAGTTATGGGGCTTCTAGCAGTGTGGTGCCAACGACCTACGAGCTGGGGTATTCTCGAGGTGCTCTCAGACGAATGAAATAGACTGAAGTCTTCGTACCATGTACAACGGACGTAGGGAGAATTTGTGTCTTATTATTTAAGTGTCATTTTGTCTAGTAGTACATCAATATTTGACTCGTGTTTTACTGAATACACCATCAGCTTTATTCGTGTATTATAAATCGTGTATAAGCGAGTGATTAGATACAATTTTGGTACCTTCTACAGCACCTGTACAGGGTGCGGCAACATAACTTCCTGTTTAGAAATGGCGCGGCATTCAGGCTGTAGATGTCTTAGGGCCAGTTTCACCAACGAATTTTAACTTTGCCACAAAGTGAGATTAACAAAACTCGATGAAGAGCTAAACCTGAGTTTAAGTTAGAGGTGCGTTCCACCAACAACACAGCGAGTTTAAGTTACCAGAGATTAGTTAAACTTGGCTGCATGATGGGTTGTTTCAGCTGAGTTGCCTTAATTGTGTCGGAAATAGCCGAACACTTGTCGGAAATTGCCGAATGTGTTTTTGTGGATGATTTCATTTGGAAACTTGGTTACAACGTTCTTGAGGGGAAGGAGGGAGTGATTGCATCATAATATCTAGGGGGGGGGGGATACAGCTAGGGAGCTAGGTACCCCTGGGTTACTTTGGAGCAAAGCAAGAAAGAAAGACTAGGGGAAGATAATCCAGCAAATATAATTTACATTATTTTTATTGCTGTAAATGCAAATGTTTATCTACACACAATTGTTTAGTTATTTTCTCGTCTGTATTTTTTTGCTAACTTGAAAGCACCAAACGTTTAACAGAACCTCATACACTGTAAAAAAATGTTTTGTACTTTTACAAAAAAAATCTTTGGAAACCCAGACGGCAAATAAATTCTTTGTAAAACTACAATAGTTGCCCTTGTAATAAAATACAAAGTGTGTATATGTTTGTAAAATTACAAGGAATAACCTTGTAGTTGTACTTTCAATAAGGAAAAAAAAACACTTTAAATGCTCACTGTACTTCATAAATAACACTGAACTTATTTATCAAATAACTTTTGAATAAAAGACACTTACATACAATTATTTTGAGAATTAAAAAAAAATTGGAGGTGGTAAGCGTCGAACCACTCTTCCCACTCGTAGAACCTACGCATCTTACCTCTAGACCCCTGTGACTTCTGTACTGTTGGTGCATGTATCAATAAAAGTGAATGGACTATTGTTTTGACAAGCGGAAATGTATTTGGAAGTCTGTATCATCAGTCTCATATAATAATGATTTATTTCTCTAATCCTACGAGGCAGATCCACAGGAATAAAGTCTTCATCGTCTGTATTGTCTTCAAGTACCAAATTATACAGTGCTCGCGCCATTTTATTATGAACTTAAGCGAGATTAGTGACGTTACCCGGCCAAAATCGAGCAGTTAAACTTAATCTCGCTTAAGACGAGAAAATCGAGTTTAACTGCTTGGTGAAACCCAAAACATGTATAATCGAGATTAAGTACCTTGTAATCTAGATTAAATCGCTTAAACTTAGTTGGTGAAACCGGACCTTAGTGGGGCGGGAATGGTCTCATTCGAGAGACGTGGGGTTAAAGTTTTGTTCCCCGCCGCTGTCAATCGCCATCATGCGTTGGAACAGTGAGGAGCGCATGTGAACATGTTGGAGGAAATTTTTTCCCCCGCAGCTTAATCAGTTGGACTTACGGAACGTTTGGTTCCGACAAGACGGAGCAACGGCCCACACTTCAGGGGCATTGGTGGCTGTTTTGAAGGAACACTTCCCGGAGCGCCTTATCTCAACAAATGACGATTTAAAGTGACCAGCCCGCTTCTTCGATTTGGCAGTTTGTGATATTTTTTATTTGATATCCCGCGTTTATGTCAACCGTCCAAGGACCCTACACGTTCTGAAGGTCAACATCCGGACAGAACTTGCTAACTTACCCACTGATATGCTGGTAAGTGTCATGAGAAACTGAGAAACGCCAGAAATCGGCTTATTCAGCGAATTGGCAATTTGGTCCGGGGGGGGGGAGGGGGGGTCGTTATCTACCTGATTTGATTGTCAAAACTGTGTAAAACTAAACTTTAGATATGTACCTACATTATAAAAATTAAAATGGAAACTTTCTGATTCACATAATGAGTTTTATTGCCGTGTTAAGAAAGAACGTTATGTTGCCGCACATGTATGTGAACAGGAGACTTAAAAACGTGATCAACTACTTGAATACGACAGTCAAAATATTCTTTATCAAGTGTAACAAATGAATAAAGAAAATATATTGGGTTATATTATCACACTAAAACTAATACAAACGCCATTAGTAAAAGACTAGCTATGCTCAGAATTTCAAACATGTTATAAAATGGTGAAGTTTTTTCGTGTGCAGTAAAATTGATTTTCGATCAGTCTTGGGTCTCGCAAAAAGTACCAACCATAAAAGCCCGAAAAAAAGGGCTTGTATTATTGGAAGTACAATATTAAATTATCTGAACGGTAAGAAAGAAGGAAAAAGAAGGAACCTTGGGAAAAATGAAATTTAAAAGTGAGGAGGAATTGTAGGGCAGGGGGAGGGGAGAAGGAGTCTCCAGAGGAGTCCGGGTGTCATTCTATTCTCCGCCGAATGGGCCCACTGCGCGGCGGAAACGGAAATCCCCGAGCGGGAGTCCTGGGAGAGAAGCTGGAAGGCAGGAGAGACGAGGACTGGCCTGTCTAAACCATCTCCGCGCACCAGTGTTGCCAGTTGAGGGAGGTTCCAACAGCAGAAGGAAAAACTAAACTTATTTTCAAAGCGTAGGGAAAGGTAACGTATCTGAAAAACAAAAAATACCGTGCGAAATTTTAACATTATACCTGTTTACGTTAATTTATCTCTAAGTAGATTTTTTTAAAACTACATTTAAATTACTACCGTAACTTCTTTTTTAAAATTGTTGCCACATTACCAGTTAGTAGTGAATTTTCAGGTGAATGTCGTATCCACGATTTGTGTAAGGAGTTAGTTTAATCCGACAGTAATATAACAGACATCGATCACCCCTTTAAACTGGGAGATACAGGGACTTCCCCCGGGAAAATTTAGAATCCAAGGTACAAAATAGTGTTATTTTAGAAATTTCAGTAACGAAACATTAAATATTCTGCTGATAAAATTATTTTACTTTATTTTAAATAATTTTCTTTAAAAATAATCACGAGGGGCAAGGGGGTATATAAACCCTATCTCCCCGTGGATATGCCGCTGCTGTTGGCAACCTTGTAAAGACAGTGCTGGTGCTGCTAGTGCTGTGTTCGTACTCGTCTGCGATACTGTGGTCGTTGCTTATATAGAACATATTTTCGTTACGAATGTTACGGTTTCCCTGTTTACGTTCTTGAGACAGTGAGTAAAGATTGCGTGCGAATTCGAGCAGTTCATTGTTCTATTTCAGAATAAGTACGCCTCAAGGCAATATTCTCAGTGTCACAGAAACGTATCTGTATTTACTCCGGGGGTACTTTACTAGTGTTAATATAGTTTTATAAATTTTCCAATGCGTTTCTTTCAGTAAATATTTTGCTAGTTACGTATATATACTTTTAGTAAAATGTTTCATTTTGGTGGTGGAAGGGCAGTGAGGAAATAGTCCTTGAATGTAGGGAAATTCAAAATTTTGTGGGAATTTTCGTCTTAGGTATATCTGGCATCACAGCCGCGCAATTCGCGATAATCAAGCGAGAGTTGTTATGAGATTTTGAAGACCTCACCTGGACCACGAAAGGTTGGAGCATGTCATGCGTATGTTCTTTTTATGCGAAGCAAACATGTTCCCAATATATCTATTGTAACAGCACACACTTAGAATTAGGTTTCTATGTTTAAAAAAATCACATGTATTAGAAACAGTTCCAAATCAGTCCTCCTGCATAAAGGCAGTATTATTTTTACGCTGTTACGAGTGTCGCCTATACATTAAAATTTTTATTGCATCCAGCGGGTAAAAAAAAAATTAGGTAAAGATTTTTCAATCGCAGTTTTCCTGTCAAAGAATTTCAAATGTGCCCCGCTTACGTTTGCCTAAGAAAAAATGAAGATAGCGATAGTTAGTCAGTGATTTTTGGTGAAAAGAATTCTGCAACAACTTGTTTCAATGCCTTACGTGCACACCCGTAACACTGCTTCGTATGGTAGAATATAATTGGAAAGAGGCGTGGCTCATCTGGCTGCAGCAACCAGAACAATGTTACCGCGACACAACACGTCCATGACTTGCAGGTAGGAGCACACCGAGACGCCTGAACTTCCAATCACTGACTATGAAGCAGAGAAACATGTGTGCACATAAGGCATTGAACCAAACTGATGCAGAATTATTTTCACCAAAAATCACTGGCTCTAGCGATAGGATAGTAGGCCTATTACATTAAAAAAAAAGTCTGCATCATATAAATACAAATTCGGAGCCTTTCAGCACAGTCAAAAATGACTTTTCCAAACTGCAGTATCTAAAGATGTAATGACTGGATATAAATTAAGCTAAGGCAGAGGGACGTACGATAAAGTTATAAGGTTACCTCTCGAAGTCTTCTAGGAAAAGAAAAACTGTGTATTGGATAGCGGCGATAAGGCGCTTCTTGATACCCGTGACACGTGTCAGTTATCGCCCTTATCGCTAACTACTCCAACTTTCAGACGGGCGGCTAAGCTCCAGGTAACAAACCGCAAGGCATGGAACATAATTTTCAGCGCTAAAAGCATCAGTTTAAAACTGTAGGTTTCTCGAAGCCAATTTGCCAAAAAAAAAAAAAATCCGTTGCCAACTTTCCTAGCAAAATTTGTTCTCGAGTAGGTCTAAATTTTATTGCGGCGGAACTTGATTACGCTTAACAAATGCATCATTTTGGGTAAATTTTTGCTCATAAAGTTGGCAAATATAATTATCTAGGTTTGCTGTTTTGTAGTAAATCCCGGGTTGAAAACGCTGACCCCAAGTACATTGAAGGCATTCGAATATGAAACACCAGTGTATTTAAATATATGCAAAAATTTGCCCGCTCGCTATCCGCCAACTTAGATGGTGCATGCAGAATAGGACTTGAAGGTGGCCGCCTGCCAAAGCTGCCGAACGATGTGAAGAGCTTCGGCCGATAAAAGTCAATTATATTCTAAAACTACTAGCTACGGGACGAGAGGGGAGGAAACCAAGCCTGTAGTCTTTAAGATGAAAATGTTAAATAGTTAATTAATTAGGATGTAAGGAATTGTAGCCATTAAGAAATACATTTAGGGTTGTTGTTAAATTATAGCGGAAAGAAATAAAATAATTATGCAATAAATACGTTATTATCCTCGAGGGACGGGGCCACAGACGACTAAGATGCTAGGATCGTCCTCCACTAGCGCTCCAAAGCGTATAGGGACGGAACTACGTGCTCGACCTCTTCAAAAAGCGCGACAGTAAATCCCATAAGGTTGACCTACCCTGGTCGGGGCCATCTGTCGGAAGCTGGCTCCTAATTGGCCCAATTGAACCAAAGCCTGCCAAGCAGGCGGTGGGGATGTTGGCACCTAACTGGAACAAAGCTAGAATTTGTTAACGGTTTTAGGACAGACGTCGTCGAGACACAGACAACGGCGGGCCGGAGCGCCACCGTCGGGCGTCGATTTAAGCGTCGAGCTGCGTAAGACGGCGCGCCGGAGTGCCATCGTCGGACGTCGTGGATTCAGGTGTCGGGACGTCTTTTAACAGAGAGAAAGACATCGTCGAGCCGTGAAGTACGGCAGGCCGAGGTGATACCGCCGGTTATCTCTAGTTTACGGGCATCCCTAGCTGCGCTTCAAACTGATTGCAGCGAGTTACGGCTATTATTTTTTTGAAGAAACTATTTAAACAAAATTATATTTGCATATCTACGAAAAGAACACACACTTCTAACTATGTCGCTAAAGTTTTAAAAATTCAATACGTTAATTAGAAACATCATTTTCGGGCCCTTCAAAATGGCCAAAAATGGGTTTTCTAGACTGCCACGTATGGAAAAATAACAACCGGATTCGAAATGCACAGCTATAGAAACAAGTGCTAGATTTTGAACTATGCTGCGCACAAATAAAATTACCTGGTCACCGCTTAAAGTCCTATATGATAAAGGAAAATAGTAAAGCACTGCAAGCCAGCTGAGTTTGCACAGAGAGGCGCTAATGCCTTACACACGCCGGTCCACGGCAACCTTACCGCTCCTGCCTCACGCACACACAAACGCAACCTGTCTAGGGAGGCCTCTTAGGCGGCGGAAAGCCTACTGGTTTTATATTTATTTACAAATATTGCAAAACGTCACGGTTAGGTTGGTAGACCGCTGACGACGCCTTCGCCTACGTAACCTTCGACGTGATACAAATATACATTTTGCTGAATCTAACTGGCATAAAATCATTCAGAACAATACCGACAAAGCTAGAAGAATAACGGTCTGCCATGCCAGGACAGAACAGTAACAGCGTGATACCCGGGAAAACAGAACTTACCGTTTTATTATTACTCATTGCAAGCACCACAACTTTAATATTTTATTTAAATAGAATCGCGTCGCAAATTTGAAAATCATGCTATGGCTGGAAAACTGAAAATACAAGAAAATTATCTGACACTTCTCCTTGCCAATACGCTTGAAATGCATTGCACCGAAATGCGATTATTCTTTTCTTGGTGAAACTATTAAACGCGGATTATATTTGTATATCTACGAAAAGAACACACTCTTCAAACTATATCACTATAGTTTCAAAAATTCAGCACATTTGCTTGAAAAAAAATTTTCGGGCCGATCAAAATGGCCAAAAATGGGGTTTTCAAACTGTCGTATCTGTAAAAATAACAATCAGACTCGAGAAACACAGCTATAGAAACAAGCGTTAGACTTTGAACTACGCTGCCCATAAAGAAAATAATGTGGTCACCGCTTAAAGTCTTATATACATAAGGAAAATAGTAAAGCACTGCACGCCAACTGAGTAGCTTGCGCGGAGAGGCGATAATGTATTACACACAACAGCGAACGGCAGCCTTACCGCTCCTGCTTCACACACACAAACGCAGCCTATCTACGGAGACCCCTAAGGCTAAGGGTGTTCACGCGGGGAAAAATTATAATTTTCTATTGGCATAAAACATTGTTGGTTTTGTAGACGTCACTTCAGAGTACAGTTTCCTCTTACAAAAAAAAAATGCAGTTTTCCATAATGGAATTTCAAAGTAAAAATTTGCATGTTTTTAGTTCATACACCCCCGTAAACTAATTAACATAATCAAACGAAAGAATTGACAGTGAAACTACATGTCCTGGGCTAGGGTTTTAAGTATACAAAAACCCATTCAAAAACTTTGTTGTATTTTAAAAAAATTTCAGGAATTTGAAATTTTTTTTGCTTCTTTTATGATTTTTTTAATACAAAAATATTTTGTATTTTATTTTTATACACTTAAAGTTCTAGCCCGTGACATGTACTTTCGCTGTGATTTTTTTCTCGTTTCATTATGTTTATTGGTTTTCGGGAGTGTATGAACTAAAACGTACAAATTTTGACTTTGTAGTGCCATTATGGGGTAACTGGCAGAGCTAAATTTTTATAAGAGGAATATGTACTCCCAAGTACCGTCTGCAAAACTGTCACTGTTTCATTCAAATATATAAATTATGATTTTCCCCCACTTGGACACCCTTAAGAGTGCGTATAGATAGATAAACGCTGAACACATCAACACATCCTACACTTTTTTCGAAGCCAATATGGATAAAATACTCAATGAAAATCCCAGATAATGGTATTTGCCAACTTTAAGAGTAAATATTTAACCAGAATTATTAATTCGTTACGCGTGATCTTTTGCGCCGTAGTTAAATACACGAGGTTCTGGCGTCAGAGATTGTGCCTCAGTACTTCGTAACACCGGAAACAAATTTGTTTACAACGTTGGCTAAAACTATTGTCTAGGATTGCTATTGTTTAAATGTCGCAAATTGGCTTCAAGAAACCTACAGTTATAGATTAATGCATTTAGCGTTGAATTATGTACCACGCCCTCTTAAGAGCGCCGTCTACCTGAAGTTGTCGATGTTTAGAATTGAAGGAGCGATAATGTCTACGAACTGACGCTATCGCTTCTGCGTTCGCGCAAAGGCGTTAAACAAGCGCGCAGTGCGTCCGTTATACCGCTGGAAATGTGACCCTGTAATATTACTGACGTAAACGTGAAATGTTTCTATCAAAGTACATTGTGAAACACTCGATTATATTCGTATCGATCTGAGCAGTAGGTTTTGTGAGAGATGCCATGTTGGAGGGCTTGGAAACAGTATTTCTAATACGTGTGATAATTTAAAAGAACTTGAAAGCTCTTCTACGGAATTTGTTTTCGTAGATAGGAACGTTGTAAACACCTATAAGGTGAGCGAGAGGTTTTGGTCAGCGCTTAACATCGAGGTCTTTAGCGCTGGTGAGGGGTGGCATGGAGTGAGTGTGGAGCGGTGCCGGAATGAATGGACGGGGAAATTGGGAGATCCCCGAGAAAACCCGCTGGCCAGCGACATCGTCTGGCACGATTCCCACATGCGAAAATCCGGGTACCAACCCCGCCGGGAATCGAACCCTTGGTGGGAGGCGAGAGGCCCTGACCCCTCGGCCACCGTGCCCCCATAAACACCTATAAAAGTTTCCAGTATAAATAATGATTTTTAACTCGCTGCAATGCAGTTCAACAACCACTTATTATTTTTAATACACAACAGCTCTAAAATTGTAAAGCTTAAAAATACTAATATGGATACACATTTTTAAATTTCCTTTGAAATTATTTTTAAGAACAGTGATTAGTTTCATAGAAAACTGAATACACGAGAATGTTAAGTTGAGTATTCCGCCGAGCTAGAGGACGTCTCTTAATTCAGGTATTGTTGTATTCGAGGATGTAAGTAATCATGACACCGGACTCGTGTGTGTGGCAACACTGCTTTGCGCTGACCTCTGGTACGCGGCCTGTCTGCGCGCGCCGTATGCAATAAAGTGCGGGTATCGATGCGCAAGGCCTCGCACACGATGGCCGCGCGCCCGAAGATAAACAAGCCGGCAGAGATCCCCTCCACACTTTAACGAGAAAATATTCATGCTTGAATTTCAGGTTGAATCTTCCTCTTACTTCACGGAAGGAGCGGGGATAAAGTGCTCCATCAGAAACTGCTTTGTGGCACACGTCTTGTTGGCGAAAGTTAAAATTAAAGTTTGAATTTTACACCGCACGGCTGTGCGCGGAGAGACTGCGGTAAACTATGGAGTTTTTTTTTACATCAGCATAAAATTTTCGCATAAAGTCTGAAATGACGTTCGAGTTAGTAGAATTTATTTTATATTTTTCTGTTGAAGAAAAAGGTACAGTAAAAATGGGTTCTTAAATTGACGACTTTACCACTCACCACTTTAATAATAACCCGTACTTCAGAGTAAAGGGTCTCTTAAAATTTTCATATGAAATGGTATCAATCGGGTTGTGCAAAGTTATATGGGAGCGATTTGGGGGGGGGGGATGTAAACCCAGTTTACGGTATGGTATTTTTATCTTTCTTGATACCAGCGCTACTTGTGGCGAAAATTGCCTCTTGCCAAACTCGTCCATTTAAAATGCGATTATCTCCCTAACCTGCAGTAAAATTAAACTTTAGTCATGAGTTGTTCTCTTCAGTATAATGCGTCATTATACGAGATGAATCATGACTGAGTCTCTTTATTTTGCATGGTGTAAGCCGGAAATGTGATTTAAAAATTTTTCGTAAAGTGAATTATAGAGGGAGTAATGCTATCCTGAAAATCGACTGTAAAACACATTTGTTTCGATATAAAATAAAATATTATTTGATACTAAGAAACATCACTCTGATTAGTGCCATTTTCAATTAAAGGTCAAGCAGTTTTTTTTTTTTTTTTTTTTTTTTTTAGCTAACGAAAAAATTTTTGAAGTGAATATTCACGGTACCATTGCAACACTATAATTCATTTTACAGAATAATTTTCAAACACACTTTTTGAGTTTTTTTATAAGCTTTCACCGAATACTGTACATACTAATATCGGACAGATTTATGCTAATAATAAAGAGCTATTGTATTAGGTGGAACTATTGAATAAACGAATGTTATTAATTTTTTGTTAGCAAAAATTGTCTCTGGTTTATATAGTCGAGAGAGAGAGAAAGGTTTTTCTTCACACTGTTAAGTTGGTAGTGTAGGTCTGATATTAATGAAATGTAATAAGTTGTTGGCTTGACATGGAAGTAGAATCAGTGTTCTCGCTGCAATAACACACTGCGACTTGAATCATCGTGCATGTGCACATTCTTCACGGTGCATCTCGGAGCCGTGTGGCGTGGACACGTCTCCTGGGAGCAGGCCTCGGGAGCCCGGCTGGGAGCGCGGGATGGCCCAGAACTGGCGAAGAATCTGCGGATCGATCGATCCCGGCGGTGGCCTATCCTACCAGGCGTCCCCAGGATTACCTGGCCCTTGCACGCACCACACGTCCCATAACATCATAATTTAAGGGGGAGTGTAAAGTGCTACATTTTATTTATCGATTTTCTGCAATAACTTCGGTTTTAAAATGTTTTGGCAAATATGACAACGTTACGGCATAGAAGACATTTGTGTTGAATTTTGGAGATCATAATAATGTTGTTCATCTTATTTTGGACTTGAAATCATTCTTGAAAGTTAACCTACGATTCCCTTGCAATGATTCTGCATGACAAATTAGTGAAATATTCCATTATTATTTAGGCCAAGAAGTTTATCAAGAATTTATTCTATGTCTTGCCGAAGAGAATTTTGATAATACAACTTGAATAAATGTCACGACTCTAAAACTGAAAAATACTACTAATTACCTAACACTCGCCCTAAGATAGATTCCTATACAGGCTGCGTTTTTGTGTGTGGGTGTGTGTGAGGCACGCAATCAGTGGACACCGCTTCTGACCGACTTATGCAATGCAATTGTCTATTACCTCTTCGTGCAAGCCATTCAACTTGCGTACAGTGCTTTGCTGTTGTTTTGTACTGTCTGTTTAAAAAGACCCCTCTGTTAGAAGTGATAACGTTATCTAAGGTAACAGCGACTATCGAAAGTAATAAAACCTTCAAGAGCGGCAGCGTGGCTAATCGATAGCGACAATGCTCTTTGTCAGCTGGGAAAATGCTGTTTACCGAAAGTAACAACGTTGCCTAGCGATAGTGACAATGCTGTTTACAGTCAGCCAGTGCTGCAAACGACAATGTTGTTTAACAAAATTGAGTGCTCTCAAGCAGTAGTAATTATTTTTATTTTATTGGGCGCCTCGTCGACAAGGTCATTTAATTGTTACACACAAATTTACACACGGACAGGAACCGGATGAGGTACCGTCATGGCTTATATTAAGGGGAATTATTAGACAATTTTATTTTCAATTTTTGAGCCATAACATTTATTCAAATTGTATTATCGAAATTTTCTCTTCGACGCAGCATATGATATGTTCTTGGTAAACTGCTTGAAATAAATAATAATGGAATCTTTCATTAATTTGTCATGTAGAATTATTGCAAGAGAATTCTCGAAAGTTAACCTATAATTCTCTTGCAGTGATTCTGCATAACCAATTAATTAATGAAAGATTCCATTATTAATTATGACAAGCAATTTACCAAGAATATATCATAACGCTACGCGGAAGAGAAAATTTCGTAAATTCAATTTGAATAAATACCATGGCTCAAAAACTGAAAATACAATAAAATTGTCTAACACGCCCTCGTATGAAACTATCCCAGCATTCGCTTATGGCCGTTTACAGAAACGAAGGAAAACCGAAATCGGGATGGCTGCAGCCGAAAATAAAACCCGGATCCACCTGAATGCGATTGCAACGTGTTACCGTTGTGTCACCTCGCTCGGTTTGCTATTGCTCGTTCTAATACTATCTATTGAAAGCGACTATACTGTGACAGTGACAGTGCTCTCAGTTGTAACAACACTCTTCAACTAAAAGTGGCAATGGTGTATATCGAAAATTGCTGCACTGTCCATCAAAAGTGACAGTCCTGGTGTAGCCTAGATTAATGTTGTTAAATACTTTGTAGAATGAACTACTGATGTTATGGCTGAACCACAAGCAACCCATCTAGCCACGCGATCTTGTAAACTGCTCAGACATGCCTAGACAGAGACAAGTGCACTGCGCATCTTTCACACGTGATATTGAAAGTTTGCAGTGTTGATGAAGTCGATGAAATAAAAAAAATGCACGTTTTGTTTGTGAGGAAATAAAAAAAAATTGCACGTTTTGTTTGTGAGATGAATAGTCAGAATAGCAATGATGAGACTGTCTCTTTTGGAGGCAGCGGTTAATCAAGCATTTTTTTAGACTCCTGTAAAGTTTTCTACGTTCTGCTCTATCGTTTCTACTTTCTCCTCTTTCCAACTGACGTTAAATTAAACATTTGTGGTCCTTTTCTAAGATGATTACGTGATACGTGCCACGGCTAAATTATTACAAATTAATACAACGGTATTATACAACCTCTCGCTGTACTTTCAGAAAAATTTAGTTACTGTTATTTTTAACATAGAGCTACTTATCATAAAGTGTTGCCAAACTTACTGTGGAGTCAGTCTTTTTTACATCAACCTATACGCAGTTATGATCAGGGATTTTATTTTTCCAGCATTGATTTTAAAAGTTTTCGATGAACACAAGACCAGCTGTATGTCTATTTTAGTGTACAGACATATACGTTGCTGTTGTCAACTAAGTTGAGCATGTCGCCTCCGAAGGAAGGAGAAAATTGTAAGAATTTCGGGTTGATACTGTATGTTTCGATAGTTTCAATTTAAAAAGTTTTTTTTTTTACTTAAAGTGGCTAATGTGTCTGTGGGCTTTTACGTGTCTATAATGAATGGAGAGGGAGAGAGTGTGAGAGAGGAAGGGATAGAGGAGAGAGGGATAAAGAGACAGTCGGAGAGAAAGGACGAGAGAGGGAGAGAGAGAAGAGAGAGGGATATGGAGGAAGAGGTAGGGGGAGAAGAGAGTGAGGGGTGACGAAGAGAGAGGGAAATAGAGGGAGGGGGAGAGAGAGGGATAGAGGGAGGGAGAGGGAGAGAGAGGAAGAGGGAGAAAGAGGAAGAGGGAGAGAGAGGAAGAGAGAGAGAGAGACAGACAGGGGGTGAGAGGGAGGGTGGGAGAGGGATAGAGGGAGGGAGGGAGAGAGAGAGTGAGTGTTTTTAAAACGTGGGAAAGGGGGGAGATTTGATTTCTAATAAAAAATGAGATAAATTTTAAAATGCTTCTTGTATTACGAAAATATTAAGGGATGTATTTTTATTAACCCTTAATAAATGATGCGTTTGTTTTATTTTTGCAAAATATCTATATCCTCTTAACAACAAACAACGTTGTGTTGCATCTTGCGTTATGCTAACTACATGTGTGAATTAACTATTCTAAAAACGCCTACCCTTCATGAAAATAACAGGGGTGGCCACTGGCTACCCTGTTATTGCTTTTATAGCTGCTTGCCATAAGCTTGTCTGAGCGTTGTATATTGTATTTTTTGAAGAAGTCTTAATAAAGAAGGTTCTCTTTTTGAAAAAACCTAAGTTGCAACTTTTACAGGAAAAATGGCAGCAACGTGTTTGCGAAGGTATTATATGCATCCAAGTAAGAAATACTTCCTCTAGTAAATGGTTAGATGCCAAATTTTTATTCTCTCTCATAGAACTTCATAACTTGGGAAAAATGCGAAACATGAATGTGTTTGTTGTTGTTGCCTCACGTGTGTGTGTGTGGAGTTGGTGTGTGTGTGTGTGTTTGAGGCTTACTGAATCTGAGTTTGTAAACTTAATGTTCAATAACTGCGATGAAAGTTACATTTCACTGAATGCGGGACACATGTTCTGTACATCCATTCTGTAATTCCTTGACGGAAGCAGCGGTTACGTGGTTGTCACAGATCTCGTTGTGCCCATTTCATTAGCAAGAAATAAATGCCACACATTTTTAACAAAAATTATTATTTTTTGTTCATTAAGACCTCTTCAAAAAGACAACATCCAGTTCTCACACAAGTTTATGGTAAATACGTTGTGAGCAACATTAGGGTCCCCCCTCCCCCACCTGTTATTTTCATGAAGGGTTGACTGTTTTAGGATAGTTTCTTTACAAATAGAAGATCTAGTCAGCATAAAGATGCGAAACAATATTGTTTATTTTTAAGTTGTTTCCGACATTTTTACAAAAAAATTCAAACCCTTAATTTTTAAGGGTGAATACTTCTGTTAATATTTTCGTGATACTATAAGTGGTATCATTGAACATGAACACAGTTTTGAGCACAGTTTTTTTTTTTATTTAAAATAAACTAATTAGTTAAAATAATGAAAAGAGCGTATAGATTCCACCGTACTTTAAAGTTAACGCCAGGGATCGCAATGAAATTAAGTTTTACCCCACTTTCCTAAGTACGCTTACGAATCACCTTCCTGTCTGTGTATTTGTAGGCGTGTGTATGGTGTGTGTTCCCCTTTAAAAACGTTTGAACTCATGGACAGAATTTCATCAAACTTGGTACATATACAGTACTTAGAACCATGACTTGATTTTTTTTTTTTTCATTTACGCCATGTTCATAAGTTCAAAATATTGGTCGTTTAAAAAAAAATTCAATCACACGAGATATCTGCGGGAACGTATTTCAGAATTTCATCGAACTCAGTGCACGTGAAGAATCAAGCAATGTGACTTGATTTTTGTGTGTTTAGTTCATGCCGTATATATATAGTTTCCAAAATGGCGGCCATTTTAATATTTTTAGTATATGTCATACCTGAGGTAATATTTTTCCGAATTTCATCAAACTTGCTGAACATACTACATACAAAGCAAACTCGACTTTTGAATTTTTGTTCATCCTATGTTTATATTTTCAAAATGGCGACCATGTTTTCATTTTTAATATAATGTGACAAATCTGAAGAAGTAATTTTCCAAATTTCATCAAACTTGGTAAACATAATGATCTTAGTAGGGAGACATTACTTTAATATGTTTTGTTCATGCGGTATTAATGATTACACAGTGGCGAAGTTTGAAATTTTTTTTAATCACATGAGATATCTAAGTGAACCGTTAACCGGAATTTAACTTTAATTGGTACACACATAGTACTTAAGACCAAGACTTCAGTTTGATGTATTTTGTTCATATTGTATACAAGTTGTAAATACTGCAGCCCTTCGAATTTTTTTTGATCGCAAGAGAAATATATGAGGACCATTTTTCATAGTTTATTTAGACTGGGTACATATCACGTAAGAAAATGTAATTTTAAAGTAATTGTTTCCTGGTGTGTTTAGTAATACATATCTCCCAATTTCGAAAATTTCCAGCCATGAATGTATAATTTTTAATTAATGCATGCCAAGAACTACATGTCTGATAGAAAAGAAATTTAACAGTTACACACTTTATTGTCCAAGTTTGATTTGTTAACTAGACTTTCTCGTTGTAGATACACCATGCTATAGTATAATGCGAGAGTAAAAATATTATTACGTAATATTTCAAGACGTACATAAACAATTGTAACTTTTAGGGTTAATTTGCACCCACTTTGACGAAAGTAGGCTAATTAGTTATGCTGGTAACCCTCTTAATATTTTCCAGCAAAACCTTCAATAAAAGTGTTCAGTTCACCGTGAAAAGCTTACAGTGTAGTATGAGTATTGGTGTAATATTAAGAAATATCCTGCTTCTAAAAACTTCAGTAAAATTTTGACAGTTTTAGGGACATTTACTTTTAATATATTTTGCGTATTTTATGCTACATCATTTGACATTTTAAAATCTAAAATGAACCCAATATGTCCATTACACCTCATGTATTGTATATTTTATCTTACATTGAAACAAACATTACACTGCAAGGCCACTCAGTAATGTAATATTTTCTTAAATTATTCGAAACATAATATGCTCGTGCTTCTATATCACTTGGTCGGCGCGTGAATACTTAGAAATGTTAATATTTACACGTTGAGGAAGGATACAAATACTAAGACTTCAAGAAGTGCTCAACGAACGGGTATCAAGCTACAGAAGGTTTTGAACGCATCTTCCTCAAGATCGTTTAGAACGTCGGCAGTATTTTAAAAGACAAGGCGTGGTCAGACCACGCCCAATCGCGTGCCGATTGTTGTGCAGAAGGCAAGAGAGGGCACATAGAAGTTGGTGAAGGGGGAGCAGAAGCAGGACGAAGAATGAGGGGGAGAGAATCTGTGAGCGAAGAGAACATGCAATAAAGAGGCAAGGTCATGGACAAGGTTGAGCGAGTACTTTCTCATTCCACGTGGAAGAGCCAGGCGAATGAGTGAGACACTAGGACTACAGACGTTTTAAAATTAAACATCCTTTCAATTTGTAATCAAATCTGGCGATATTTCATTGATACCTGTTCTTTTGCTAAATTTCAAAAAGGTCTTGCAATTTTGATTTTAAAACCGAACACCCGTATTGCATTTGAAATTTACGGATTTCCCTTTACAACAAACAATTAAAAAATTATTAAGTAAAAATATTTATCTCTGAACAATAACGTGAACAGATTTAAGATAAAGTTGATCCAGAAATTGTCGCAGGTGTGCTACAACAATCCAGATAACAAGAAATTATTAATAAAGAAATTACTGGTAAATTATTTATTTCGATATACGTTAAACAGTATTACACTTTCTTCTGTTGGTTGCCGTATGTACAACAATGTCAGAGAAATGACCGAAGTCGGTGACGAAACGTTTAATTCTTTGAGTATAGCAGCAATAAATAAATGTGTGTGTGTGTGTACACACACACACACACACACACACATATATATATATATATATATAAATAAATAAAGCGATGTGGAGAATGCATTTGCATTCCGGAAGACCCAGGTTCAATTACCGGCCCAACCAGTTTGTCCGAAATTACTACAGGCGAATGATGGGATGGTTCCTATAGCTACATGACATGGTCATTCCCTTCCATGTTTTCTATTTCCGAGAGAACAATTTTGTCTGTAACGTTAAATCCTACCTAGATGTGAGTAGAGATAATATATAACAAGGCTCGGTGGTACGTGGGTGGATACCACGTGATCATATTGTGTTTAGAATTCTATGTCCATAAACATTGTCGCACAGAGGAGGTGACTAGGAGCAGCTCTCCAAGGACCAAAAATAATCTTTATTCTTTCGTTTCCAAAAGGAAGCTCTGATTTAATTAAAGTTATTAGTACTGAAAGTTATGGCCAAATGTTTATGACAAAAATACACAATAAGGAAAAACTTTGTTGAGAATCACCTGTCTGTAGTTTAGAGTAGTATAATTTATTGAAGAATTGTTCTTAACTCCTTACTGATTAAAATTTTGGATTTAACTGAAAATATTTCAATTGGGAGATAGCTAATTACTTTACCTTTCATTACGTTCATTGTATTTGAAAAATTAAAGCGTAACTATGAAATAATTACGATAATTTAAATTTTAAGATAAAAATTCTCTCTCACTAAACAATAAACACTAAATAACTGGAAGTACTAATTTCATCCTATAATAAGCATCTAATAGTAAAATGTAATGTTTCTATAAAGAAACATTGTCGATTATTTGTCACATCCTTAATTTACTAAACGAAAATAATAATTATTACTAACAAAAGAGGTAACGCAGCCTCTTAACAAAACAGTTTGTATATGTATATATTACGTCTTCCCCTCCCTCCCCAAGACAAAATTCTGGATACTCCTCTGTCCAGAACACATTTGACATGCTAGCGTCTCTGACAATAATGAAGGGACGATATGTTTAGTCAAACACTGAACGGCGCAGACGTATTAAATGTTATTTACTGTTGCACCCGTACAGTTTACGTCCGTGTCAACATTTCAGAGACCAAAGAATTTAAACAAAGCGTTTCTGGAGTTGCGTTTATGGACAAAATATGACCACATGGTACCGAGCTTACCTACCACGGAGCCTTGCAAGGTTGTAGTTAATATTTATTTCACCATCTCTTATTCAGTTAACGACAAAACGAGCAAAGTTAAATGGCTGCTGGTGGAAAAGTTTTTGTTCGCAGAAACACAAAATCCATACTCTATGAAAGGTCCAGACTTTTTAGAAGGTAAAAGGTGTCTCGGGGGGAAAATAATAAGTTTTGCCTTATCTCGGTATAGGAAGAGCATCGCCCAGAGGTTCGAGTTTGTTTCACATTTTAGCATTAGAGTGGGCTGTTTTTAGCTGAGTAACTTACTCACTGTTAGCAGCTGGTAATCGAAGCTAAGTTGTATAATTCGCAGATTAATTTAAAGAATACGTTATTACGAAACTAGCCGATCTCAGTAAATGAGACGACTGGCTACACTGAACTGACTTTAATGTACAAAAAGGCACCATATATGAAAGCTTTTTTACACATTTACGTTTATCAGTAGTACAGTAACCATAGCAATTGCTGTCCTCCTGTTTTTCAAAGACGACGGGGCGATATTTTGACCGGGACTGTCAGTTTAAGGGGTATGGAGAGGTACGATGTCGAGAGGACGACAGGAATATTTAATCGCCAATAAAATCTGAACTACTTATCAAAATTCTACGAGAATTTTCACCGAGTGGGAATTTTATCAGTGGACGTTTATTTATATTGCACCATGAGGTAGTGTGTTTTTTTACTTTCGAGTAAAAAATATAAACTGATTTTAGAAAAATAGGGGCTTGAAACCACAAAATCAACAAAAATGGAAAATCATCATTTTTATCATTTGTAATATGGTAATATCTAGGCCTCTATTATAACCGAATTAAAAAAAATTCACGTTTTAATTTGAAAATAATTTTACTATCCGTAATATCTGCGCGAGAGGTTTACGGATGTTAAAATTATTTAAAATGAAAACGCGAGTATTTTTGGAATTCGGTTATTATAAAGACCTAATTTCATTTTTCCATGGTTTCCCGATATCGCTCCAGCCGAATAATGGGACATGGCTCTCCTAGTTACTGTCCTTATATGTTTAGTTGGGTTTAACTGTCGATAATGACTTCGCCGACGACAAGACGTGAAGTCCAATTAAAATAAAAAATAGTGTTGTCATTCATTAAGAATGTATTTTAATAAGTTTTTACACGTAAAATATACATCAGACGTTTTATTTCCAAAACTAAGCCATATGCTATTATTGCGGTAGTCATGATATCATATTTGCTAAATTGAACAACATTGTAGGCACATTAAATAAAATGTTAGTAAGCGTCACGTACAAATATGAACGAATTGGCTTAATAGTACAAATGTGATTGCAAGTTTGAGCCCACTGGCTTTACAGTGATTTGCTGCCATCATTTTCCATCCCTACCAAGATAAATTGCTACAAAGCTATTTGCAATATGCTTCCTGATAAAACAATTTTCTCCAAAAATAATAAAATGTCTTGAAGCGCCACTAATTTAACTGAAGAAATTAAATTTGATTTTAGGCTACTGTGGCTGGAATCGCAAATAACAGATGAAAAATACGCTCGATCACGTTTACCAAAATATAATTCAATGTTTTGCACATATTTTGGTTAACACCAGCGCCAACTGAAATACGAAGAAAGTCTCTCGACAGAAGCTACCGGAAATATTCATGATTCCGCTGACAAACTTTTATTTTCCAACCATGTGATTTCTGAGTGGTTAGACTTCCTTTCTGTTGAGATAATGTTGTGGTGCCTGCTGCCTATACCAGTTTTTCCTTCTTTCTCTTCTCTTTTGCAGTGTTGGCTATTCTGCAGTTACGCCTATAGGACGGTAACCATTGCGTATGTCGTGACCACGGTCTTGGAATTACAGGTCTGGAACCTAACGTATCTATTAATGCTATTGAGTTGACGTCCTTGGAATTACACGTATAGACACTAGAGCGTCCCAGAGTTGTCAGATCGCAGCCGCGTTACGAAGTTCTGGAGATGTACTACTTCGTAATTTTGAGTATTAGAATACTATATTTTACACTTTTTAATTGATATCATTGTAATTGGTATAAAATCAAGTTTCTAAATATGTACATAATCACATTTTTATATTACTTTAAAATATGAAACAGTTCATATTTTACAAAGTTTAATCTGGAAAAGGGAAGATAAATAAGCCAGAGATGAAAGGTTGACTCCTTTATGACCGAAAGCGCCACTAGTATAGAGGTGCTGTTTTAACATTGCAATATACAGTCATACTACTAGTGCGCTTACAGGCTCCGACACGAACTTGCTACTCGTAGTTCCATTCACCCCTATGTTAAAACATCACCAGTGTACCAGTCATATGAGGGTCAATTTTGAACGCCATTGTCCAAACCGGTTAAGAGGCCGTATCAGTGGTTTCAGGCGCATGTAAGCAACCCGCATTAAACCCATATAAGTCAAGGCTAATTTTAGGTTCGCTATAGCATTAAGAGTATTACACATATCAACATAATCATCGCGTTTTATAAGAGACCTAGTCGTTCTTATATTTGCTGCGTTTGCCGAAGTTAAGTATAAAGAATGGTTGCTACGAATTTTACAAAACTTTTTTTCGTATCACGTTCATAATATAACCGTTTGTTATACTTAACTTCGGCAAACGCAGCGAAAATAAGAACGACTATGTCTTTGATATACCGCAAGGATAACGTTGATATGAGAAATACTCTTGATGCTACAGCCAACCTAAAATTAGCCTTGATTTATAAGGGGTTAATGCGGTTTGCATACATGCACCTGAAACACTGATACGGCCACTTAAGGCTCGGTTTCAGTCGCCATATTGAATTTTATTATTTTTCGCTTTTTCTGAATTCCTAGAAGAAAAATGTTAAACAGCGACTATACCACGAATTCTATTTACCTTGAGCTACAATACAAGCAAGGCAATAGAGCTAGTAATGTACAGTCAGGTCGCAATTTTTCGGGCAAATTATGAATATGAAAAAATTTGCCACACACATTGCGGCGCAATTATAAGTTAACAGTTAAATCGCAAAGTTTGTACTGTAGCGAAATGTAAATAGAATTTGAGGTGTAATCGCATATTTAACATTTTCTTCTTAGAAGTCCAAAAAAGCGAAAAACAATAAAATTCAATATGGCGACTGAAACCGAGCCTTAATCTAAGACTGTGGTAGCGACTATGTACATCTTTGCTGGGATGCCTACCTCCTCGCGTGCTTTTCTCCTACCTCGTAGATGTTCTGAACTTAAGCCCGCCGCACACGATACAATATTTCCTACTAGTTCGCTTACTAGAATGTTTACTAGTTTCTTTACTGGGTAGATTACAAGCCGATACACTAGGTCTGTTACAAGTTTCTGCTGCACACGATACTGGCTGGCTTGCTTGTTTTGTAGAGAATTTTCTCCACAACATGAGTCTGTCCAAGGACGAATACTTGCCGCAGAGACACTTCTCATTGCTTCAGACGCACAAAGGAATTAAAAAAAAGCTTTGTGGGCAAGAAATGGCTGTTACGATGGAATCGGAATTGCGGCACCCTTGTTATGTTTTTTGGAAGAGCTTGAGTAGGAAAATTGTGGCTATGCCTCGTGTTTGTGTATATTTTGTCGACTTCCGAAATTATTATTGCTGGAACTTCTTCTTTTTTCTTGCAGTCAGTTCAGATGGCCTTTCGTCCAATTCTTTCCTACCATGTTTATGTTTCTCAATATAAGCGTGCGCCAAAACTCTAGTGTTGTTGTTTTGATGAATTCTGATTGGCCGCTGCTTAAATATTGCAGTGCAGCTCGCAACAAAAATAGGACGCCGACAATTAGGCAAATTCAGTACCTGAGCTCGCAGAGCTGCTAGTAGCAGGCAAGATTTTAAGTAGAGAAGCTAGTAGCCGAGCCAGTACGACTCCAAGTATACAATATTGTAAGGAATATTGTACCGTGTGCGGCGGGCTTTAGTCCTGAGACGCACATTAAGTCCGTCACTTTCTCAAACATAATAAGTAGGTATACAAAAGCGAGGTTGCGTGGTAGTGTCCCACACATGCGTGTACTCGATTAGTTATTGTCTCGACTAGGCGTGGTACTAGTTTTTGATTGGCCGATGCGTGCTGTGAAGGATTTTCTATTGGCCGCGCCTCATCCTGGCTTGTTCGCCTGCTGCTGATTGACTGACGTTTTTCCGCCGTATTGCTAACTCACATGGCTCGAGTTCACCTAGTCTCTGCACAGTTTCGCTTCTGCGTTCTTTGCTATTCTGTGTCTTTAACACAGCAGTCGATTAGATAAAAAAAATCATGTGAACACCTTCGTACAAAACTCTTTAACAAACATTAAAACTTCCGTCATGTAAGTATTACGCCGGTTAGGCAACGAAAGCCCCTTCAACTCGCACAAAGAAACAAGCACACAAAGAAAGCGAGTCGAAACAAGCCTTTACAAAGAAAGCGGGTCGCATAAGTGCCGGAAGTTGCGACCAGCGTAGCAGGAATTTCCTCTCGAGGAGTGCGGAGGCTATAGAGCTGCAGCAGCCTGCACAACATTCATTCTATTACAAAACCTGCAGTTACAGCTCGCCACCACGCAGTCACAATTCTGCTTCCATCGTGCAGGTGATGAGTGGAAATTCTGCTGGCTTCTGCGGTTGACGTCTCGTGATGCTCATGGTCAAAAATATGGTAAAATTAAGACTTAAATTAAAAATTTTAAAAACCCCCGAATCACAGGATACTAAATTTCAAATCGATCAGACCAGTAGAATTGCTCACATTCACTAAAATAAATAAAAGACTAGAAAAGAGCTGATGATCTTCAAACGGCTAAAGAGATTTCCTTGAACCATAGATAAGAACACTCTCTATCAAGTCAGTTTTCAAACAAAAGAAACCGCATCAAAATCGGACCATTCGTTTAGGAGCTACGATGCCACAGACAGACACACAGATACACAGGCAGACACGCCAAACTTATAAAACCAGCTTTTCGCGTCGGGGGTTAAAAATGGAGAGGCTTGAGTGTCTGGGGCATTTTATGAGCAAATATTAGGCTACACCGGAGTGATGAATTCCATACAAACTATTTCTGACGCTGAATTTTTCTAAATTTAACTGCGGCACAATCATCACCTTGGCAAAACAATTCCTCTTATAGTTAGCAAAAAAATTGTTGTCAAAGGATTGCAGTTTTTCGGGTTTTTCATACAATTTACAAAAAAAAAACTTTTAGTTTTATAATTATGTTTTCACCTTTAATGTATGTATCAAATCCTCTTAACATGTTTTTAAGCTGCTGTATTATATCTACATATAAACTGTTCTTGTCGGTCGTTAGACTGCGCAATTATTTGAGGACTGCTTTACCCGGATAACACGAGTAGCGGAAAGCAACCCTTCATTGATTGATCGAGCTCTCGCGTTAACTCCTATTTCAGATGGGGCCCCGGCAGTCGAGGAGTTAGATCTGTCGCCTCCCACCAAGGCGATGCGAGTTCGATTACCGGCGGGGTTCAATCCCCGGATTTTCTCATGTGGAGATAGTGCCGGACGATGTCGTTGGTCGGCGGGTTTTCTCGAGGATCTCCAGTTTCACCCGCCCCGTCATCCGCCGTTGCTCCATATTCACCTAATGTCATCCCTCGCCAGTTACTTTGTTACTTATGTAATAATTATTTAGTGTTTCATCCCACTTATATAGACTTTATACTTATTCTTATTTGTAACGATATTGGCTTAAATTATCATGCTATTTTCAGTTTCATAGTTCGGGTTGTTTTTATCATACAGTTTTGTTCTCTCGTTTATTGTGCATTTAATAAGTAGTGCTCAAAATCTTGGACATCTTGGTATTTAGCCTTATTTTTTAACTTTATTTAATATAATTCTTACTGTAATTTTTTTTCTTCCAGCTTCTGATTGAACTCTGTTAATCTAGTTTGTATTAGTATATACGATGTCTTTACTCTTATGTTGTTTAAATTTTAATTTAATTATCAAGCTGTTTTAATTATCTCATGATACATCGCTAGTTCATTATTGCTTTTTAATTTTAGTATTACCTTAGACTTAAGTTTGAAATGTCATAAAATAACTGTAAACTGTAGACGGAAATGGTCCAGTGTAAGACAAGGCGACATCGCCTTAACTGCGCCATTAATAAAGTCGTATTATTATTGTTATTATTATCATTATTATCACCATTATTACTATCTTCAAAAGGCTCCTCAGCTCACCTCATCGCCTATTAACAAGCACACATTTCTTTCCATAAAATTTTTGTAATAGAAAGCAGATGAGCATAAATTAATGATTAATTTGCGTTGGGGAATATTAACAATGACGGTTTCGTTTAACACACCTTAAAGTTGAACTGCAGGAAAAGAACTTCACTATTTGATATTTATACCGAAAATTGTTTAGCTTCTTGAAATTACTTATTGTGGAATTTGTCAAGTACATAAACTTTTACATCCGACTAGTTATTTCCAGAATACGTTCGCGTGGTTCAAATTAATACCGTTTTAAGTCGTGCAAAACTTCAGTCTACCAAATAACCGTAAGTAATTTATAAACATAAGTACAGTATTTTATTAATGAAAGATTTATACAATTTAATATAAGCACTAATAGTTATTTTGTTAAAGGCTATCGTAGTTGAGTTTCGTATACGATACGAGTTTTACTTTAAATGCCATTTTCAAGTATAGGTAAAGATTTTTTTTAATTTAGAAAAAAATATTACAAGAGAATAAGCAGCAGCCTCTAGGTCGAAATACTTATTTTCTAATGTTTGTGCAATGATTATTTTGTTTACTCCTAAAAGAGTGCATATATTTTTACTTTGCAGTCCGATTTTATTAGACAAAAAATACACGACTTCAGTTAATTAGTAGATAAACGAAAAGTTACGGGACCGCAGTGGTCGAGTGTTCAGACCATTCGATTCCCACCTAGGCAATACGGGTTATATTTCCGGCGGGGCCAGTCCCCGGATTTTCGCATGTGGGAATCGTGCCGGACGATGTCCCTGGTCGGCGAGTTTTCTCGGGTATCTCCCGTTTCTCCAGCCCCTTCCTTCCGGCGCCGGCGCCGTTCAATACTCGCATCATGTCACCCCTCACCAGCGCTAAAGAACTCAGTGCTGACCAAAATCTCTTACTTCACTTTATTAGGCGAGGTGATGCTGCGGTGGTTTGCCATTGCTTTCCGCAGGATGCGGATGAGGTGACCACACAACACACATGCCTGAACGTGGGGATGTAACTAAATTTCTCCACCCGACCGCGAGTCAAACCCGGGACACTTAGTCCACCGCCCATGAGCTCTAACTGCATTCTCATATTTTATTTGTAATGTTTGCTTTTACAAGTTTAACAGCATTTCTGCTAGTCTAATAATGACTCATGTCGTCATATGTGCAGGAGGTTAACTGTAAGGACTAAGTCAGACGAACACAAATGAACACCCAGCCTGACCTGGGAGAGCGTCTCATACCGAGTGAGTGAGTCAGCGCTCAACATCGAGATATTTCGCGCTGGTGAAAGGTAACACAAGGCGAGTATGGAACAGCGCCGGAATGAAAGAGCGAGAGAAACAGTAGATCCCCGAGAAAACCCGACGACCAGCGGCATTATCCAGCACAATTCTCACATGCGAAAATCCGGGGACCGACCCCGCCGGGAATCGAACCCGGTTCGCCTTGGTGGGAGATGTATGGCCTGACCACTCGGCCATTACGGCCCCCGTCTCATACCGAAATCCGGTACCTATACGGGAGCCGTGCAGTTGGACAGTTTGCGTATTTAAATTCTAAATTACATTTTAGATAATAGGTATTTAAAAAAAAACAGCTAAGATTATCATATGACAGTGTTCTTCCAGAAAATATTTGTATAATACTTGTTTGCTTCAGATATCTTTAAAATGCATCTACTGAGAAATAAATGATTTTAACATCAATTTCCCAATGAAAGTGCTAGTTGTAAACCTGGTGTGCAGGGCTTCCAACCACGCAGCGCTAAACTCGTTCCTCTACCGGTGCGGGAATAGAGGCACAGGTGCGTGCTTGTATGGGGAAGGCGCCCTTGAAGGCCCAGCCGGGCGTGTCGTCTGTGTTTGCACTGAGATTATCTCTCGCACTCATGAAGTGGGCGGGTTTCCCACCCACGTCGTGCCACATTTGCGCCGATTTACGTCACGTGCGAACACTTTTCCCAGCTTATCTTGTTTCTACGGAATATTTTTGCTGTGGATATCGGTTTAGCTGGTGAAAGTAACCAATTAAACTGAAGTTGGTGCCGTGGTTGGAGAAGTGGCTAAAGCGCTCGCCTCCCATAATGACGATCCAGCTCGATATCCGGCATGGTCAGTACACTAGTTTCTGTACATGAGGAATGTAATGGGCGTTGCCGTTTGTCGTCGGGTTTTCTCAGAGTACTTCTTTTTCCTCCCACATTTCGCATTCCGTCACTTCTCTAACTTAGGACAGTGATAAAAGACCTCGATGTTAAGCGCTGACCAAAATTTCTTCACTCACTCTAACTTAGGAATTCATGCAATGCCTTCCTCCAGGATTTGGCTGATGCTTTTGGACGCACAGTTAAAAATCTGCTCTCGTGATATAATGCCACGCCCTGGAGTATCCTTCTAGTACATTATTTGATTTATTTATTTAGCTGAAGTTGCTAATGGAAAAATCTTGCTTTTTAAAGGTTATTCCTGACTGAATATAGTCTTCTTAATGTAAATTGCAGCACATGTCAGGGATGGTTTTAGATACGTTCAGCAGTTTATTTTAGGTAATATCATTACATTTTATACAATTATTTTTATTAAGAGCGGTAAAATATAGTTTCAGTTGTTTTGGACCGATCGAGGTGACACAACCGTAAAACTTTTGACTAGCTTTCGACGTATGATGACACACCTTTACACTCACTCGAATAAAGTACATGTTGAAAATATTTACGGGCATACAACCAAGTAGGATGAAACTTTCATACTTGTAGATATTTTATATATTGAAGTAAAGTAATGGCCTATTCAGAATACCTTGACTTCATTTACTTTTTATTTTTGAATTATTGTGTCGAATAAGTTCTTAGTTTTACATTTTTAATCTTACGTTTTTCTTAACTTCTCTTATAGGTGGTTCACTTTAAAGTGAGCACTTCCCAACAATCTGCATATATAAAAATGAATCCCTATTTCCCTTGGTCACGCCATCATGCGTGAACGGCTGGACCGATTTCACTATTTTTTTGTTGTGTTTGTTATTGTCAGGAGAAGGTTCTTATGAAAGAAAAAATTTAAAAAATTGCACGGAGATTTAGAAAATTTAAGAATACTTATTTAATAATACTTAACGATCATATAATATTATTTCTAATTTAACCTTAGCGCTTTGAACAATATAAACTTTTTTAATGTAACATGACATTTGACAACGTGGATGTAAAAAATCTGAATATCGTTTAAAACAAATGTTTCAATCGGAGTTATTTTATTGATAAAAAATTAATAAAAGAAACTTAATTTCTTAGTGCACATCACGATTAGTTCAGAGCCATTACGCCTAACATTAAAAGTTTTGGTAAGTTTGGATAGAATAACATGAACGTTACTAACATAACAAGTGATATACTCGGTTATAAAGAAGAATATAATAGTTTTCTTTGATTTACAATTGAATTTTCGTTTTTGAAAATGCCAGCAATTAGACGTACAAACTTAAGTCGCAGAACTCGCAATGCTGCGAGTCAAAGATATGCAAGAGCAAGTCAAACTGACGAACAACGCGAAGCGCGGAATGAAGTTGAACGGAATCGATGGAATCGAAATCAACAACATAGAAATGTTGCGTTTAACCCCTATCGAGCTGCATTCAATTATAACGTAGAAATCGAGTACAGTTCACAACAAATCGTTGCTATTGGACCAATGACCGTTGTATGCCAATATTGCAAGACAGGACAACGTCTGTCGGGTCAGCTAGTTATAATAATAAAAACAATGTATTTACTGGGGCTATATAGTAGTAAAGTTTCGAGAGTTGTGAAATGTTTACGGTAGTTTTTATTTACATTGAAGTTTTCGTATTAAAAATAGTAAACATGGAGACACTATGGCTCACAGAAAATTGTAAACAGTACCCGATTTATCCTGAACAGTCTTTACGTCGCCTTTGAATATCACCCCGTCAATTACCGAGTTACCGTCGTATTTATCCGGGTTAGGATCTCGGCTCCTTCCATCCTGACTTCGATTTTTTCCGAAATCACTCCCGGAGAATGTAGTAATGGATTCTTAACAAATTCCATAGCCGATTTCCGTCACAGTACCTGTCCTTGTGTAACCGTTTCTAATCACCTCGCTGTCGACGAGACGTAAAACCCAATAATAATAAAACAAAATAAAGAACACGATTTCTATTGTTTGAGACTAAGTTTCTGGTTGTACATTTTTAAAACGTTTTTCATTCCGTTGTTATCGGTTGCGGCATCAACAAACCTATTCAATATTCTATTTATGTAGTTGCCTGCGAAATGGCGACCGTGGCATCTTAACTTTCTGTCTGTAAAACTTGCGCGTTAGGGCACAGTTTATTTATTTACTGTATAATTATGCATTAAGAGTGCGTGGTATAGATAAATAAACGCTGAAAGCATTAATTAGTTTCTACGCTTTTTTCTAAGCCAATATGGATAAAATACTCAATGACAATCCTAGATAATGGTATTTGCCAACTTTATGAGTAAATGTTTAACCAAAATTACTAATTCGTAACGCGTGATCTCTTGCACCGCAGTTAAATGCACGAGGTTCCGGCGTCAGAGATTGTGCCTCAGAAGTTCGTAACACTGGAAACAATTTTGTTTAAAACGTTGGCTGAAACTATTGTCTGGGATTGCTCTTGTTTAGTTTTCGCAAATTGGCTTCAAGAAACCTACAGTTGTAGATAAATGCTTTTAGCGTTGAATTATGTACCACGCCCTCTTAAGGGATTTGGCACGGCATTTTCTAGAGACTGGTATCGTCCATGATAGCAAAAGAAATGGCCGCCCTGCATAAGTGATGAATGTGTCGAAAGAATCAGAGAAACGTTTGTACAAAGCCTTGATACATCAACACGCAGATCTTCGCAAGAACTGGCTACACACATGTTTATGCTCACTGTATCAGCGTACTGACCTGTTTTATGTTTCTATAGAATAACTGAATACAAAAAAAAACTATAAATGTTTGAAACCAAAGAAACAGTTGCTAATTATATTACAATAAGTTTCTTTATTTTTACCTGTTTGATCATTTTTTATTTATTGTTACATGCAGAGTGAGTTGTTATATGCTAACCCGGCGGGAGTGAAATACTTAGATCAAATCAATAGGAAAACACTTGGACCTATCCTGACGTATGAGAGAGTTATTGTGCCTTCAAAGATGTATATAGGAAATGTGTAATTGGACGATAAAACCTCAGGTATATGTAACTTAAGTAATGCTACCCAAAAATCCACTTTAATAATTACATTTTAGTAAATAAAATAGCAAAACTTGATTTGTTTTGAGACTGCTCAGAGTTTTGTTGTTTAGAATTCCAATTAAGGTGAGCAAAATTATCATTTTGTAGAAGCTGCTAGAAGGAAGTCTGGAACTGTTTTGAAATTCATTTAAGTTATTTTTATATAAATTGTGGATTATTTCAGGAGTTACATAAAATCTATTCTAGGAATTTGTTTTCCGCGAGTTAGTTAAATGACGGTCGTTAATTGTAATCGTTTCCATGATAAATAACACAAAAGTAGACGAAGTAGTTGTAAATTATTAATTTTTGTTTGAAGTTGGTATGTTTCGTACTGTTGGCAGCACTACTCCAGAAGGGCAAAATCAGCCTCACGGACCAAACAAACCAAGCACACCTGGTGTTCCGGCAGGGCTGGGAGCAGGAAGCCCGCCTGCAGGATCGATGCGACGGTAACAACAACCACTCGCTCGTCGGCAGCAATAACAACGACACGTGGCGCCACCAGCCGTAACAACACCAGCACAGGCCAGCTTTAATAACAGTGCTTGCCGCGCGCATTCCATCCCCGCTCCCACCTCGTCGGCTTTGTCTTATCAGCCCTCCCGCCTTGATGCAGCGCCTCTCAGTCTGGGTGGTCTTCGGCGGCTGCTATATATATAGTTCATCCCATGGCATTAGGGTTAACAGACACGCAGGATAAAAAAATGAGGACGCATTCTTCTCAAAAAGCGGACATTTCAAGCAGGGCAATGAATATTTTTCTCACGTGTAAATCAACTGCACTAGAAGCCACTGCTTTAGGTTAAATTTAAAGTGGATGGTGCACAGCCATATATAACACAATATTTTCCTCGTTAAAAGCATCCCTGAAGGCATGTCAGCATTTTTGACATTTCATTCATGTTAATCTGCAACACATTTTGACAATACAAATTACTTCCCAATTATCTGACATTTGTTGGAAGACGTGAAACTGCTATTTCTTAACTTACAACAAATGCCAGTTAATAAGGAAGTAATTTATAATCGAACAGTGTAAAATATATATAACAAACATTTAGAGCATGAAATGTCATAAATGTTGATACGCCTTCAGGAATGTCTGTAGCGGTAAAAAAAATGTAAATTAAAGATGGCCGTGCACTATCCCCTTTAATTTTCAACACTGTTTCAGTGATGTTGAAGACAGTACAGTAAGATCGCGAGAATGTATTTCGAAATATAATTAAAAAGTCAATGAAACTGAACACAAAAGCATTTAAATAACGTTTTGAAATAAAATATAAAAATTAAGTGCTTGTAAAATAAACTTGAATACAGAAATGTATTGCACCATTCAAAAAGATAAGAATACACATTAGAGGAACAAGATTTTTTCAAATATCTTATTGTGTTAAAAAAACCGGACTTTTTTTAGCAACACACAAAATCTGGTTGGGCGCAGAGTAATGTTTAAAAAATAAGGCGTTTACCCCTTTGCCGGATGTCTGGTAACCCTATACGGACGAGTGCATTTTTATATCTGCCGTTAACATTGTGTCATCTTCATGTATTCATTAATTTAGCTAATTTTACGAACATAATCTACAGGATTTAGTTTTAGAAACTACCTTTACAAGCTGTCGATACAGTCAACTTATTCGTGGCAGGCTACGCCCTAAGTTTAAATAAAGACTTTTGGCACTACTGATGGTTGGTCCAGGTGTTGGCAACAGTTGAGGATTTAGTGTACCGTATAGTGGTTGACACTTTAAATTGTTGTTCCTGTTGTTGATACTTGTGGTGGTGGTTAGTCTCTGATAACTAATTGTTAGAGGCACGATTATTTCGCGTATTGATTCTAGGTCAGGTTGAATGCCAATAGTGTATACTTCACTGCTGCTTCTGTGATTAGACGACACCTGTTTTAACACATCTTTGATGACTGCAAGCCAGTGATAAATAAGGAAACAAGCCGTGGTGGTAACACGTGTTACGGTTAGAAGCCAATGGGTATTTTACTTTAGCCAGTGTGTGTATAGGTCTGAGAAGTATACGCTGTTGCCAGATGAATACGCGAAATACTCGTGCCCCTACTAATTGTTATGGATTGGGATTGGCTGCGTGTGTGGACCTTTGTGCGGAAGGACACATGTGTGGATGTTGTGACACAGTGTGGAAGGATACTGTTCAACTCGCATGTAGTTCCAATAAGGCAGTCTCAAGATGGCGCCTCTCGGTGAGTGTACGCGTGTTCGTGGTCTGTCGCGACATGATTTATTTAATTATCATTCAGGCCACTAAAATGTTTCATATGAACTGTTTCTCAATTTGTTTCTTATTATTTTTATTCTGTAAATAGTCTTGCTATTGTGTCACATTATTCGAAATCAGGGAGCATATAAGTGAGTCCTAAACAAAAAGAACCTTATAAACAGGCTAATCTATGGCTTCAATTTACTCCTACCTAATACTAACGTCAGAACACGCATCACGAATAATGAAAACAGACGTTTCAATATTGTCATGTTCATAATTTGTCGTTTTACATTTCACTTTTCAACATACGTACTGCATAAAAATATTTGTCAATGGCATGCAGTATAATTCTTCTCGATGTTATTTCATTGTAACATTTACTTTCGTTAATAATTGTCCGACGGAAGAGGAAAACTTCGGCAATCTTCGGTTAAAGATTCCTTTTCCTTATTCCAGTTACAATGATCTACCTCGACACAGAATACTGTATTCATTGTCTTCGAGATACAAACACACATACACGACGCACACATACGCGCACACACACACCTATACAAACATGCATGTATACACATTTAACTGCTACCCAACCGATTTTTTAATTTTTTAAATAAAATCTTCTTGCTTCTAATGATTTATAATTAATGATAGTATACGTCTCTCTCTATATATTTTTTTAGTTGCAAGGGAATATTTTATATAATTTGTGACAAGCCCATATGGTCGCCACCCCGATGTATTATATTTAATAGTTATCAGTGTCAGCCATCATAAAGCAATATGTAAGAATAACTATGCCTTGCGACCATTCGTTCTCCTCGTCATTATATCAGGATCACAATGGAATATACCGGACGATGCCGCTGGTCGGCGGGTTTTCTCGGATATCTCCAGTTTCCCCCGCCCATTCATTCTGGCGCTGCTCCATACTCGAATCATGACATCCCCACCAGCGATAATGACTTCGATGTTAAGCGCTGACCAAAATCTCTCACTCTCACATTGGAATAGTTCTCATTAAGGTACCATTATTGCACCAAGTATTATACAGGGTGGCCAAGAATAAGTGTTACAAATTGATAGGGATGGTAGATGTGCATGTTTGGAATATATTTGATTAAGGAACCCATGTCCGGAAATGCATCCTTATACCTGCAATGGTGCACCAAAGTAACAGGGGTAGGCAGGCAACCTGGCGACAACAAGCCAGTGAAAACATATGTTGTGTTGTGTTATGTACTACCCGCTTTGACGCTCTGTGACTGTACGAGACACCGTGCATGTGTTACACTCGCTACGTTTATTGTC
>PNEQ01094450.1:0-15550 GCA_003012365.1 Medauroidea extradentata | reverse complement strand
AAAAAAAAAAAAAAAAAAAAAAAAAAAAAAAAAAAAAAAAAAAAAAAAAAAAAAAAAAAAAAAAAAAAAAAAAAAAAAAAAAAAAAAAAAAAAAAAAAAAAAAAAAAAAAAAAAAAAAAAAAAAAACAGACGAAAAACGGACGAAAAAGTAGAAGGCTTCTTGGACGACAACAGATGCGACGTTTCGGGAACTGGGATCTGTTCCCGTCTTCAGGCTCACGTGTAGACTGAGGAACTCCAGCAGACTGACTATCAATGGCGTATGTCCATGATATCGGTTCTATACATAATACCAACCCATTGCAAGAATCGTTCAAAGATCACTTCAAAGTAACTTTGACGCAAATAATATTTTTATTTAACAGTCACAGTTATGATAACCAAAGTTGTGTTATTACTAAGCCAGTTTATGTGAAATCGTTATGGCTAAAATAGGTGCGGTATTTTTAACACAAGTTGTATGTTACAAACATTATCTTTGGTCAACAAAAATTAACTTTGAGTTTACTACAAAATAATTTTACAAGGAAGACTTCCTACAAAATTTTTCTTTCAGTTTTTTATAAAGAAAATATGTGACAAAATATGAGTTTTCCACGTCTGGTTTGCTGTGAAGCATGATATCTTTACTGGAAGTTGAATTAAATTGTGTGATAAAATTTCTTTGGCGCGTATTTAAATGAAATCTTGTCGTGGCAAAGAAAGTGTTTTTAGAGTGTATGAGAAATGATAATTTAAAATCAGAATCCAATACTTCTACAACATTTATTATAACTACACATGAACAAGAATTCAGGTTTCCATCTCAATTCAAATTAGAGCAAAATAGAAATACATTACGTCAAATATACTATGCGTGCAACATTTCATTTAAAACGTATACGTTCATTTGTTTCAGGTGTACGTGATCAATAACGGGCATTTTGAAACTTAGTTTTATGTTTACGAATAAGAAACGTAAACTACAAGAGTTAACTTGGTTATCTTTGTCACATCGTAAAGAAGACAAGATTGATAAACCCTTTTAAACATTACCCCGAATATACTCGTTTATGTATGACATGTTTCAGAACAGGAAATTCATGGCCAACATTGCACAACGCCAGAGGCTGCCATCAGTACATATAACGCTCTTACTTGCTGTTTTCTGTTATTTTATAGCTGGTTGGCGTTTGTGCTGTTGACCAGTATAGACTCTTCTGACAAAACTTATTTATAGTTCTTCATGACACCGTGCGTTATGATATTATTCTTGGCCAAAATTTTGTGTTCCAATACTTGAAACTAAAAATTAATGTTTAAGTTAAAGGGTAGGCAGATTGTGATTTTGAGTATGCAATCAATGAGCTCAGCTTACGTTTTGAAAGAATGCAAACTTCTTACGGTTTAATTTAAAACCACTAGAGTTGAAATGTAACTCTACACCGGCTAATCTAGTGACTTTTCGTAAATGTCTACAGTTTCCTGTTACATACACTTGTTTTCTTATGAATAAATATTTTAAAATCTGACTATACGCCTATGAAGCTTAATTAATTAAAAGTAGGATTTATCTTCGTAAACTAATATTTTATGTAGAAGTAACTGATAAATAATAACACTTTTTAGAAAACTTGTCCACAATTATATAATCTACTTAGCAGAACCAAGCAGACATTGTCCTTCCGGTGTAAATATAAATTTGATGTTGGTCGAATTACAGTACAACCCCCTCCCTTTTTATGCTCTATATGCCATAAAGTGAAGCAAGGAATAGAAGTTCATGGGCTGCAGCGCCATATTGTGGCGAATTATAGCAAAATGGATATCGCTAAAATATTCGGCGTGTTCAAATAGCTGCATTTACTACATGCCATGGCATTCTGTTGACCGGTATAGAAGTTGATACTCTGCAGCGTAATCTGGTGGCGATATGGCGCGTTAAAAGAAACGTGGATAGTATAAAAATCTTCTCCATTAAAGAATTCATACATATATGTGCCAAGTTTCGTGCGGATTTGTCATACGGATTATCGATCTCGTACGTACATACAGAATGTTAAAAAATGCAATGCCCAATTTGACAGGGAAGTTGAAGGAGATAAATACAAATAAATGTGGCCAGATAACCATGTGTCGGAAACAAATAGTTTGCGAGTAATGGGTATATATGGGTATTAGGTGTGATTCAGAAGACGACGACGGTAATTGTTCACGGTACTTTATTTATTGAGCAATGTCACAATAAATGTTCAGAATTAGCAGCGATAACCTCCGCGCAGGGCTGGTATCCATGTAGCAGTGTGTCCCGTGTTAGCTGGTATACATATGCGCGGATTGTACATCTTCCAGCGAACACGGGACTTCTTGCTACGTCGATACCGGCTCTGCGCTCAGGTTAATGCTGCTCATTCTGAACATTTATTGTAACATTGATCAGAAAAGTACTGTAAACAATTACCATTGGGGTCTTCTCAGTCACACCTGATACCTCTGAATACCCGTTACTCCGAAACTGTTTGTTTCCGACACATGGTTATCTAGCTAAATATATTTGTATTTGTCTCCATCGTCTTCCCTATTACTTTGGGAATTGCATTTTTGAACATCCTGTATTCCAACACACACAAATACACACACACACACACACACACATATATATATATATATATATATATATATATATATATATATATATATATATATATAGGAGGGGGCACCATGCCAAGTCAGAAAAAGATAGGATCTTTGGGTCTCCGAAGTACCGTTTCCAAACTACGGCCAAAATATTGCAGCCGATAAGAAGTGAGCGTGCGGACTCTGAATCGTGCCGCGAGAAGCGTTGTTGCCAGATCGTCAATATCTACTGTGATCATAGCTGGTTAGTTAGGAAAAGGCGAACCAAGTGGGAAGCGTCCCATAGTGCCACTGCAGATAACCGAAGCTTTAACTAGTGTTCGTAGGACTATGGCTACTCCTTCGGACAAGGGCTACGAACACAAGTTCCTCTACGGAACTTAGAGCAGTAACCATTTGTGAATTGTATGGCATCAAGCTAAAATAATGCTTCTGGATTCCAAATTTACCAATCAGGTAGGTATTTTTCTAGACAAAGCAGCCCGAAAAAAACAGAGTTTTGCTGTTTTGAGGGGCTCCAAAAACGTGTTTCTAATTGGTGTGCCGTATTAAAAAAACACATAAGGATAGTTTGAAGCACGCTTTATTTATTTCTACTTTGTTTAAATAACTTATACCAGTATTGTACTATGTAACAAAGTTTTTATGAAGTTATCCATGTAGATGTGCTTGCTGCCTGGAAATATATAAAATAATTGATTTTGATTCGGAGTAAAATCACGCCAAGTAACTAATGATGGGCACTTTAAATGAACTTCCTAGAAAGTATGGGAAGTTCTTTCACACACAGACAGTGTGGGGCAGTTGCTTTACCTCAGATTGTAAGTAGAGCAAGGGTTTAACATTGTTATTTTACAAGTCTGGCAACGTCGTATACTGTTTACTGAACGTGCATACGATCACTATCATTTAGGGTAGGGATAAAAGTACCTTACCTACTTTTTAACACTCCTATACATCGATGTGGTAAATTTAAAATAAAATATATTGTGGTGCTTACAAGATGAGGGTTCGCAGATGATTGCGCAAACAGCGGGAGAATACAAGCTGCCACATGTACAGGCGGTTATAATTGGTTACGAGGGTACGCTGAGTAGGACCAACTTACACCTTGAGCTGTGAAAACAAAAGCCTTCAAGAATCCAATAAATGACGAGAGTGGCATCTCGACCTACTCCTGATTGCCCTGCTTAAGAGGAGGATAAGCTGCTGTTGAGACGAAACTGGCAAATTAACGCAAACAGATGTGAACAGTTCACATCACCGAAACCACAGCGAAGTGAAAATGAATGCACAGTGTTTGTTATTCAAGACAGAAGCATGAATTAAAAATAAAGCGTAAAATTGTGACGCAGGTGTAGCTTTTAGTATAATATTAACGAGTGTCTAAAATTCGTAAAAGATTTTTATTCCCATTTTCTTAAAACCCTGAATTGCTTGTGTGTTTTCAGACATAACCTGATTACCGACAAAACCTGATCGCGTGACTGAGCAAAACCTGCTCGTGATTTTTTATAACCGCGTTGTCACGGAGTATAAAGGTGTTTACACAGTCGAAAACGTAAGCATTGGAACTTAAAGAGGACCTAGTAGATAAATAAGTGCTGAATTCTTCAACTGAGATATACACTTTTTGAAAGTCAATGTAGGAAAATTATGTATTCACAGTCCTTGATAATGATGTTTGCCAACTTTATGAGCAAACATTAACCCGGAATGATTCACTTGTTAAGCGTGATCTCTTTCGCCACAATTATATGTACGAGGTTCCGACGTCAGAGATTGTTGTTCAGAAATACGTTAATCGAAAACAATTTTTGCTCAGAAAGTTGGTAAAAACTATTGTCTAGGATTGCTGTGTTTTGATTTTTGCAAATTGTCTTCGAGAAACCGACAATTCTGAACAGATGTTTTTAGTGCTGAATTATATACCATGCACTCTTAAGAGGGCGTCATACAAAATTCAAACGCTAGAAGCATTAATCTATAACTGTAGGTTTTCATGAAGTCAATTTGCGAAAGTAAAAAAACAGCAATCCTAGACAATAGTTTTAGCCAACCTTTTGAACTAAATTGTTTCCAGTGTTACTTACTAACTTCTGAAGCACAATCTCTGACGCCGGAACCTCGTGCATTTAACTGCGGCGCAAGAGATCACGCGTAACGAATGAGTAATTCTGGACAATTGTTTACTCATAAAGTTGGCAAATAACATTATCTAGCATTTTAGTTTTATGTTTTATCCATATTGGCTTCGAAAAAAGTGTAGGATTCAATTTATGTTTTCAGCGTTTATTTATCTACCACGCACTCTTAAGCAGCAGAACTTATAGTTTTTCCATCACACTAATTAAAACAGAATCGTACACAATTGACTTGTTACTTCTTGCTGCTTACATTCGGCAGTGAATACTGTCAGTTTGACTAATCACCGAAAAGATCGGTGTTACCATGATACCATTCGTAATTCACCCGATAACCACCATTATGCTTTAGCCTATAAATGGAAGGTGCTATGCATCAATCAACTAAGCGCCAATTTATACATTTGGGTAAAACATTTTGAAAGATTATCAGCTTTGAAACTGGCTTACTAAAAATGTCATAGTACTATATCATGTTGTTTCAAACGTTAACTTAATTAAACTAAAATAATTATTGCAAGACTGTTGAAAAGCTGACCATCAATATGTATGTTTTTCTATAATCTACGATGGAAAAGCACCGCAATAAATAGGCTGGGAAAAATGGGAGATCCCCGAGAAAACCCGCGGACCGGCGACATCGGCCGGCACGATTCCTACATGCGAAATTCCGGGGACCGACCCCACCAGGAACCGACCCCACCAGGAACCCGGATCGCCTTTCATTTATAAAATACACACAAGAGCAGGTATTTTTTCACGAAAAAAGATTTAACTTGCAACGTAATTCAAGTTTTTGATTAGCAAATGGGCCTACTAATGGATCGTCCTTTAAATGCCTCACAATTTTATTTCCTCAACTTTCGTGCTGACTGTTTTTAAAAATTGCCTTTGGTATAGTCAAAGCAGCCAAATATACAATATTCAAAGTCGATTCCTATTGAGTGTACTCCGGCAGTTACCTCGTTTTGAGCACACTCAATTTTCGTGACTCTATTGCTTACACCTTAAGCCTGCTTCTTACTGCTTGAGTTTTAAACTATACAAACCCCTTAAGAGTGTGTGTTAAATAAAGAAGCGCTAAAAATACCAATTGAAATCTACACGTTTTTCAAATTAATTATGGAAATACTACAAGCCAAATATTCGAGGTAATGATATTTGCCAACTTTACCAAGAATGATACCTTTATTAAGCGTGATCTCTCGTGCTACATTTAAATCTACGAGATTTCCATGTCAGAGATTATTCTTTAGAAATACGCTACTCTTAGAAAAATTATTGCTCACAAATTGATAAAAACTATGCTTAGTTTAGGTTTTTTTCAATAAGGCTTCGAGAAAAGTACAAATTTAAGTTGATGTTTTTAGCGCTGAATTTTATATCATTCCCCTCTTTTAAGGTAACAATCCATAGTTCCTAGTACTTTCACCATAGTTATTTTTGTATTCCTAAACGAGAGCAGATATCGAAAAGTTGTTTTACAGTTTTGTTAAAAATAGTTTTTACTATGTAGTCTGATTTTTTTGGAGACAAATATAGTTATAGACTTGGCTAATTAGTTCATTAAGGGGAGATTTGTTAATTGCCTAATTAGCTGAAAGTGTGGTGTATTTCATCATAAAAATAATAAGTTAACGTAGAATACAATTTTCTTTAAAAACAAAACTGTGCGACAAATTTTAGATGGTTGGTCTCGTTTAGGATAAAAAAAATTATTATCTTAAAAACAGTAGAAATGATGGATGATGACCTTAACACGGGAATGTGTAAGAGAATGTCGGTCGTATAGATGGGGTGCTGCTCGGAACTAACGTCGACGTGTGTCGGCGACGTCAGAAGACCTGACAATTAGCGACCAATCAGCCTGCATCTCTTGTGTCCCCGCCGCCCGCCTCTAATTGGTCTCTCGTTAAATTAGCTTTGTCCCATCAGCCTGCTCTGCTTTGCTCCCAGAGGCACAACGTCTCAAATTCCCAAGGGGAGGGAAAACGTAATATTTGCTGTTCTCATTTTCATCTTTACGGAGGTACAATGGTCTCCTTCTCGGATAGCAGAGTTTTGCTTTATTTATATATATATATATATATATATATATATATATATATATATATATATATATATATATATATCACTTAAATAATGTAGAACATGTAAAATTATTGTATGTATACAGGAATGTTAATTAAGGCGTGTACCTCCTTCAAGTATTCAGAAAAGGGAGGTGGGAACATTATGCCTTTACCATTTTGTTGTTGAGCCTATGTCTGTTTCTTCCCCCCACCCCCCAAATACTTCCCAAGTCCTCCCTCGCCTGTACAAATATTTACATTTCCGTGTAAACGCCAAAACAGCATTCGCGTAATGTAACGTCGTTATATGTGGTTCGCGATACACTGAACACATTTCACGACCCTCTCGTCTAGAATAATGATTAAAAAATCATATTTGCTGTGACGTTAGACAATACATTTTGAATATAGTTCAATATATACACTTTGATTGTTACTTAAGATGCTTTGCTTATATTAAAATGTGACAGGAAACTAAAAATAAACTGAAAACAAAAAAGTTACTAGGCTTCGTAAGTGCTCACTTTATTCGGAACCGCGTACAATATTTGACGGCAACACTACACTGTCGGACTGAAAGGCTAAGCGAGTGGAAGTGTAGGTAGGTCTTGAAATGAATTCACGAAATTTCCCGCCACTGTATACGTATTTTCATGCACGTGAATTGTACCCGCAACGTCAATGTTCCATTCGTAGTACATGTTGACTATTGTCTCTATCCATATTTCTTCGCAACCTTCACGGGGGTTGTAAGCCCCTACTATTGACAATAGATGGGTGGTTGCTGTATTCATTGATCTAGATTAAAACCTCTTACCGGTGATTGTAAGTATGGGTTCAAGGAATAGTTGCAGGTCAGGTTCGAAACGAAAATCGGTACTTGAAGAAATTAACGACAGTAATAAACTGGACGGCTAAATGTCCACGATAGTGACTTCAAAATGACGCCACGGGGTATTCAACAGACGGAGTTCAATGGAAGTTGAAAGTAAATTTGAAAGGATACGTGTCGGTATAAAAGAGCCTCTTGTAGACTGGAGCGAGTGAGTGAGAGATTTTGGTCAGCGCTCAACATCGAGGTCTTCAGCGCCGGTGAGGGTGACATGAGGTGAGTATGGAGCAGCGCCGGAATGAAGGGGCGGGGGAAACGGGAGATCACAGAGAAAACCCGCCGACCAACGACATTGTCCAGCACGATTCCCACATGCGAAACGAACCCGGATCGCCTTGGTGGGAGGCGAATGGTCTGACCCCTCGGCCACCGCGGCCCCTTGTAGACTGGAGGAGAGGAGGTTAAATGTTGGACTTGATAGCGCCGCCTGGCTCAGCTCCCAACCAGTAAACGGGGCGGGCGAGTGTTTGTGTGCTCGCCAGTGTCGTTTATAAAACTTTAATTGCGGTTTATTCTCGCGTGTTGTAGTGTGTGCCAAGGAAGCAGGCTTGAGTGTTGCTGCAGTGATGGATGGCTGGACTGCCGTATCCACGGATCTAGCGGCTCGTCTAGTCGTCTTGATTTACGACGCGCGAAGAACGCTCTCACGCTCCTGTAGATCCCCCGTCGTGCTATCACTTGTCCCGACACGGGCCGCAGCTTCTTCCGCCACCAAAAGTACAGTAGGCTTGCTCTTCTGACTGTAACCCGGGGAACGGGAGCAGTGAGCGCCAGGGCGGATCCAGGGGGACTCGGGATACCCTTGGATCTTTTATGTAGAGTTTATACTTAAAATATTACAATTTTTAAAAGTGGTATATTCAATTCCTTGTTTTGGAAACGCCTTAAATAGCACCATTTTGCACCTTAAAACGGTGTTTTTTTTTTTTCGGGGGAGAGTCCTTGGAAACCCCATTTTGACTCGGTATCTGGGCACAGCTTCTTTTGAAGGAATCCACCGCCTCCCCTAAAAAAACTGGAGCTGGATCCGTCCCTGAGTGAGCATATAATATAAATTCCGTGTTAAACAACGAGAACGTTATTTTCGTCGAATATGACCGAAGTAGGCAAATATATAGTACTGATTCACCTCTACCTAATATCAGTGTCAGAACACGCATCATGATTAAAGGGGAGAGACGTTTCATCATAGCCGTGTTCATAATATAACTGTCATTATTATATTTAACTTTTCAACGTACTCAATAAAACTATTTGTTAATGCCATAGTACAGATACATGATTTCATTTCGGTGTTATTTAATTGTATCATTTATTTTCGTTGGTAAATTGTCTGACGAAAGAGAAAAACGTCGACAATCTTCGTTTCCTTCGGTTAAGGGGGCGCTTGACGGAATATTTTTATTGTTTTAAAATGTTTATATTCGTACTTACGACATATTGTTTGTTTTGTAGACATACATTCTGACTATTTTTTACTGTATTGAAAATTTTTTAGCTTTCATAGTTTTTGTTATAATGCCGTGTCAAAGTCAAAATTTGCATGAAACGGTTTTATGCTTCAAAGGAAAATCAATTCACTTACAGAACCAAAACAATTCACACAGATTAACAAAACTGTAGGCTACAAGTTCCCCTATTTAAACCAACAAATAAAATACTTTTACTTTTTTAAAATTCTTCAAATTTTTAAATTAAAATTATAAATTACAGAATATTTTTAAATACATACATTTTTTAATGTTTTTGCTTTTATATAGGAGACATTGTAGCCTACAATTTTGTTATTCTGTGTGAATTTTTCAATCCTGTACGTTGATAGGTTTTTTAAAGCATAAAACATTTTTATGCAAATTTGGACTTTGACATGCCATTATACACAAACTATGAAAGGTTAAAAATTTTTCGTTGCAGTAAAAAAAATCACAATGTATGTCAAAAAAACAAACCTAATCTCGTAGAAATATAAACATTTTTAATACAATAAAATTTTTCCGTCAAGTGCCCCCTCAAGGATATGTTGTCCGTATTCCAGTTCCGAGGGCCTGAATGGGAGGCAAGGAACGCGTGCCTGCTGCGCTGTTGCTGGGCACTAAATATATTACGAACTTGTTTAAGAGCTAGGCACGTCCTACACAACTCTAGCACACTAACCAGTGACTGGCAATTTTCAGGAAAAGGTTTTCGCGCCAGTGATTCAGAGCCTTGCGTGCACAACTACAAATCTGCTTCATGGTTATTGTCAGTGTGTATTTTTTCCTGCAGATCTCTGCCAATCAGAGCTAGGTTACTGTGACGTCACGCGTCTGTTAATTGTGGGTAGAACGACAAGACACTCAGTTGAAAACATTCTATTATTGTCCATCAAGAAGAGCTGCGGATGTGAACATACGACAGTGAATTGATGCAAATATCTTATCACGAAAATTTCCAATCCCCTTACAATAACATTCCTGTAAGCAAACAACGACCGTATTTTAAGGTGAAACTTGAAACTCACTGGACAGTATATTATGTTCAATATGACAGTAATATATAATACTGTATCATTGAATTCGCCACATTTTTCTGTCCCTAGCTCAATGATTGCTCATTATAGACATCTTTATAAACAATAAGGGGCCGCGGCAGTATGTTCTAGACCACTCGTTTCCAAATATTTTGGTTCGCATTCCATTTCCTGTTAGGTAAAATTTGCTTTATTTTAGTATATTGGAAACACGGCGGACGTTGCTGTTGTCCGGCGGGTTTACTCGGGGGATCTCCCATTTCTCTCGTAATTGTAGGGCTTCATTTTATGACGTTATTCATGGTTTCGTAGACGCCTAGGGGCCCAGTTCAAAAGAGTGACAAATTATGGGTGTGATGCCCTGCCCTCGGGAACCAACCCCCCCAGTTTGGTGTTTGATTTATACTTTATTCTCTGCTCGTCTGCGTTCTGACGAGCACAAGTGATAGACGTGCCATTGGTCTGAAGTAATCGAGTGAGGCAGAGTAGCCCGCCATTTTACACAGACTCCTGCCGGGCTGTAAACCCACAAATATTAACTCGGCTGGTGTTACAGTTAGGCTGTCAAGGTGTCTTCTGTGCTGTCCAACTGGTTTATTGCTGTGTTTTGTACCTCCTTGGCCTCCATTCTCAGTGCGAGTGGAAGAGATAAATGACGTATTCAAGTCGCTTTAATTTATCTTGCCTTGCCTAGGGCAGTCGCTGTGTGTCATGATGTGACACTTGCGTTACATGCCTGTCCCGCTGGCTGGTCCAGCTCAAGGATGCTGCGGCAATCTTCTGCTCTCTCTCTCCGAGCCAGTGTTCGCGCCCACCGAGGCTATGCCTTTCATGACGCCTGCTTAGTTTCAGCTATTTTGTGTGCGTCAAGTGTAGAAACACAAAGCGATAAACGAGGCATTTTCACATCAATTAACTACCCTTTCAACTTATCGTTCAAGGAACTGTAAATTATTACCTAGTATCAACCCGTCATGGCAGCGGTATCAAGTTTATTTATGAATTTCAACAAACGATACAAAAATTAACAATGTACAATGCACTTTTCTTTGTGTCACTCAACAAATTTTAAGTTTTTAATTATTTAGCGTTCATGTCTTACTCAATAACTGCATATTCAATAAGAAGTAAGGTTCATTATAATTTATTACAAAATTATTATGTACAGTACATATCCGCATCTCAGTAATATATATAGTCTTGGGAGCTGGTAAACAAGTAACTATGTTTAGACACCTCAGCATAACTGCTGGCCACGACAAAGCTGCTTATCACGGAAGGGCTGATTTCGAAGCAGCTGCCTTTGAAAGTTAGCACTGAGAGCTCATTTATAATATGGATAAGGAACTATGGGTAGCTTTGGCGATATCTGCAGCTAGGAATAAACTTTTTTGAACACATCATTTGAAATAGATTTCGGTTAGTCAGATTACAATTTTGTACCACTGCACGTTATGCTGCGTGGTAATAAGATTTATTTTAAAGTGTAGATCCTATAATTATATGCCGGGAAAATTTTGAAACAAAGTTTGAAACACTCTCTTCTTGAAGTTCAGCAAAGGTTCATTTGAGATAAAGCAGACTGAGAACTGCAGTTTTTGCGGAATTCAAAACCTCCGTAATAAAATTTGATAGAATTTTCTTAACACGAGGCATGTTGAGATGCCATATTGTACTCTAAAATTATTTAATTTTGGCAAATATTAATTTGATTAGTACTTATTTTGGATTCAAAAGCAAACACAACAAGCAACAGGGCATTCAAATAAAATATTTCAGTTTAGATAGTGGAAAGTTTTTTGCAATAAGAATTAGTAATTAAACGAAACATTTTGCACGTGCGCTACGGACACCATTAGTTGTGACGTCACACGAGGGCGCATGTTCCAAGCAAATGTTAGGTTTGAAAGTTTAACATTTAAAACTCCGTTTGACTTTCCGACGGATTTTTGTAATTACGTAAAAAATACAAATACCTTCGTTTAGGTCTAAATAATGTCAAACAAGAGTGTGGCAGGACTTCCCACGTAAACTGATATCGTTGGAGACCAAAGAATTTAATACACATAGCAGGAAAATACAATTGTGTAGGGCTTTGTGACTTGTATAGTATGCATCCTTCAGAAATAATATTCTAAGGGGCAGAAATTGTTGCAACTTACGAAGTTATAATGCGTGTAAGTAATATTAAAATTGTATTAGTGTATTTTTGTAGGAATGTTCAAACTAATTTATTTACTCAATAGGCGAAGTTACGCAGAGGCTATTATTAAGATAGATAAGGAAAGCCTATACAAATTCTGCTGCTGACGAACATTAGAGGTGGCTTATTTATTAATTTATTTAATGTAACGTTTCGTTGAGTGATATTCAGTCTTATGGGTTTGCCAGCTGGGCTCAGTTTTTAAAATGTGTGCTATAAAGGGTCAGTATAGTGAAATATTAAATATCTCTGGCCTGTTGTGTTTAATGCCCTTGTCCGATTATTTATACCTTATCCCTATTGCCTTACAATTTTCAGTGCCTCTGTCTTAAAATTTTCAGTGTATCTGTCCTACAATTTTCTGTGCTTCTTCCCTAAAATGTCTAATTCCGCCTTCCCTGCTTCATGATTTGTATGCTCCTGTCCCACAGTTTTTAGTGTTCCTGCCACACATTTTTTAATGCAACTACCCCACAAATTTTGTGCCCTACCCTACCCTAAAAGTTTCTGTACCTCTGCCATGTCCCTGCCCTTAAATTTTTAGTGGTCCCACCCTACAATTTGCTGTACATCTACTATATATTTTTTAATACCCTTGCTTAACGTATTCAGTACCCGTAACCTACAGTTTTCTTTACCTCTTCCCCATGAATTTTAATGTCTGTTCCTCACATTTCCAGTGTCCCTACCCTACAATTCTATGCCCATACCATAAAATTTTCTGTACCTCTGCCCCATGATTATTTTTAATGTCCCTGACCCACATTTTTAATGTCCCTAACCTTCAATTTCCATTGCCTCTGCCCTATAATTGGCAGGTGTTATGCATTAGTAGACTAAGCGACAATCGCTATTTAAGTATAAAATACTTTTCTGCTATGAAACGGTCTTTGTATTTTACTCCTATATCCCGCGGTTTCGAATATTATATTCGTAAAACTAATATACTTATTGTAAGACTGTTTCAAATTTGAAAAGACTTTCAGCATGCCTTACTGATAACTCAAAAAATTAGCACATAGTCTATTGATGGATAACACTGACTAATTGTCAATGCTCCTGCATTACTATTTTTTGTACCCCTGCCCAAAATTTTTTGCTCCCTACCCCATAATTTTCAGTGTGCCTGCCCCACAGTTTCTCCAATCTTGATTGCCTTGCCTACTGTCATATTTTCTTAAAATTAAGTCGTAACTATAAAATACCCTTTGGGGAAATGGTTAAGTAAGACATTAAGCTAGGCCTACCGTGAACAGGACAAAATTGGGAATTTAGTTATCCTATTTCTCACGAGCCATTATATACCTTTAATTACTGTCTTTCTGTATTTGTTATGTAGTACTGACGTGTTCGTACTTACACTGTAAAAAACTACCTAAAATGTTTATGAATTAATTAACATAAACGCAGTATGGGGCAGTTACAATACTTCCGACTTGTAAATATGCAATGATTTACTGTTGTTACAATACGAGTCTGGTAGCTTCAGTATACATTAGACTGTTTTATAACAACAAGTCTGAGAGTGCTACCATGGATGTCTGGGAAACAATTCTACCATACCTACTTTCTTACCGCAAATTCACAAACTATTTTTAGAGCCTAGTATTCTGTGACATCTTGTGGGAAACTTAACAATTTACTAGTTAATTACAAGTTATGTCAATTATCACAAGCCAATGTACGAAAAATACATTCTACGATTTTGGTCCAGTTCCCATATCATTATTATATATATTCACAATTTGCCAGGGAAAAGCATTTATGTGTAGAAAAACTTCTTGATGAAACCGTAACACAACATACAAATTACCAAATATAATGGATTTATTTGAATAATTACCACAAAAAATATAAATGTAGTATCCATTAGTTATCAGATGGTCGATTTAGTTTTTTAGTATCGCACTTCATTGAACTGAAAGTAAATTGTACTATCCAAACGAGAGCAACATACATGTTTACATTTAGGCTAAGTAACCTCGTCACTATTTACATAAATATAGCTCAGAGAACGGTGCAAATTTATCTGTTAGGCTTTGTTCGTAACTTCATTAACTTAAATTAATTCTGAAAGAGAAAGAATTCGCTCAATTTCTCTGTTACTTGATTATTACGGAAAAGGACGGAAATAGTATCACTGTTCTGCACGGGCCTAGAGTGTCTGTTTGGAGCCAGCATCATTGTGTGGCGTCACATTAATGGTGTCCATTTCAGCTCTATGCGGTCCCAGAACATCAAGAACGATATAAAAAAACAATTCAAGAATCGAGCAGAGTTAAGCGGCAGTCAAAACACACATAAATACAATACATAAAAAAAATTGACCAGGAACTACGTACAATCCCAAAAATAAATTAAACGTATCAAGCCAAAGTTTAATATCAAATAAAAAGCGGAAAACGAAGAAAAATAAAAAATCGGACACTACCGGTGAGAAAGCATTAAAAAATTCTGAGACGTAGACAAGGCTACACATAGAACAGAACACGAAAAAGACGTCACACACAAGAATAGTCTCTACAAAGATGATACAGAATATATTTATGATCCGCATCGCAGACATCAATGTCTATAAAATAAACAGTGTTTTGGAAATATCCTACAGGTTATAAACCGCATGGATGAAAGAGAAAGAAAAAAATAAACCTTCTTTGCTAGTGGGCATTTGTCCGGAAATGACACTCTGCGAAGTTGCATGGACAAACATAAGTGAGCATATTTGAAATACGCGCGCTTCCAGGTACCAGTTCAGTGGCTGAGAGGATGAGCGAGTATAATCGAGTAAAATGAGGTGTTTTGCCGGCTGCAGGTACTCAGGCGTACGTGAAGTTACGCTGAGAGGATGAGCAAGTGCAGCCGAATGGAATGAAGGGTATTGCGGGCTGCAGGTACTCAGGAGGCGTACGTAAAGGTAAGCTGAGAGGATGAGCAAGTATAACCGAGTAAAATGAGGTGTATTGCGGGCTGCAGGTACTCAGACGTACGTGAAGGTACGCTGAGAGGATGAGCAAGTACAGCCAAGTGGAATGAAGGATATTGCGGGCTGCAGGTACTCAGGCGTACGTGAAGGTAAGCTGAGAGGATGAGCAAGTACAGCCAAGTGGAATGAAG
>PNEQ01094449.1:0-15552 GCA_003012365.1 Medauroidea extradentata | reverse complement strand
AATTTAATTGTTTTATATGGGTCTTTTAAAAAAAAGATTTTCCAAGATGCAAATATCTTGTGCCCACAATTAAATTACGAAACTTAAATAATATTTTTATTTTTTTTGTCTATGTTTGTGATAACATCCCTCAAATTTTTGCACCTGTAAAAATCTGTCTCCATCTTTTATTAATTGAACATCCATATTGGGTTTCAAACTTTACCAACATCTGTGGCCAGATATAGTATCAATAGGAGGCTTCCAGCACCAGGGATGGGATATAAGGACTTGAGGACATACCACCGCCATCTTGGATTATGCCAATGCTGCAATATTGCATTATGTCATGGCGACCATCTTGGATAACATCATGTTCACTGTGTCGTTTTTTATTTTTGGTTTTCGTTTCAAGTCTGCCATCTTGTCATGGGGTGCCGTCTATCCTGCAGCATGCTGCCACTAGTTTTCCTTTTTTGTGAAAGTATTGGTCTATGCAGCCTAACCTATGCGCAATCGCGTGTTGTTGCCTTCGGGATTATACTAGTAATCTCTTCGACAACGCCCATTTTGTAGTCTGAAACAGAAAAATAATATCCCCTTAGTGTTATTTTGAGAGCTGACGCTGGAAAAAACATCGACAGTGACCTATAGCCAATCATTTTTCCACATTGTGGTATTCTAATAAACTTTTATAATAGGATTGTTAATCCAGCAATTTCTCAACATTTAAAATCCAGATATCTAGTGAAAATACATAGGTTTTGTGTACAGCATAACTTTTAATGTTTCCTACAGAATGTGTTTTGTTTTATCATCCGGCACTTTCAAAAGTAATAACTTTACATCCACATTTGCAAAATGTTCCGTTGAATGTTGCGGAATAATGGCACGCGATAGAGAAGATAGAACACAGTGTTTTATCAAGCAATGAATGAGTCAAAACATGTGCACACATTTTAATATCGGTTTTCCTGGCCCTTAATTTTGCAAGGTCTGTGTGATGGGAGCTCGGATACGGCGCTACTTTATTTTAAAAAAATCCTCGGAACGATTTTTTTTTTTATATATTTTTCATAATTTATATATATACATCCTACTGTAAAGTGACTATCCACCCCTCCCCAACACACATATTCGTGAAACCGCCATTACATAATAAAATTGTCATAAACAAATGTTCTTCCTCCTTCCTCCCCACCCAACTCCTTTACCATTTCCAGAGGTATTTTATTCAATAGAGCTTTTATTTAACTCGTGTTTGCAGTTAGGACCTGCGCAGCGCGTTATCTGATAGGACTGCGCTTCTGCCCATGACTGATGTGACGCTAGGTTATGTGTTATCGCCAGGTTGTGCCGCCGCGTGTATGAGCAAACCAGAGCTGCGATAATTCCATCCCGATTTGAGCCTGAATAACATTTGTACCGGCGCTCATTTTCGCAGTCGTGATGTGTATGTCTACTCAGCCGTGACAGCGACGTACACACACACACACACACACAAACACACGCAATGTGAAACAACTGAGGCAAGCCAACATGAGAACAAGTTTTGTATTTGACAAGAAATTATGCATGTGGCTGATTAGACATTTTTTATGGCACGGTTATTTTCAGGCGATTTCGCTTGTGATTCAAACGAATAAACACACAAAAAATTAAACTGACACAGGACACTAAAATTGTGACTCAATTTTGCTCTTATGCAGTTTTTTATCTCTCATAGTTTTTGCGTAATGACTCGCAAACGTCAAAATTTGCATTTTGCTGCTGTTTTATAAACGCTACTACAACCAACTGACAAACCAAACTGAGAACACGTACAGTGAATAACGATGTTGTAGCTTACAAGATCTCCTATATAAACACATACACACATATATGTGTATGTATTTATGTATGTGTTTGTTTCCATACTCATCCGAAACGACTTAACCGATGTCAATGAAATTTTGTACATACATTTGGTAGATCTGCGAATAGTTTTTTATCTATTTTTGTTCTCCTAAGTGCTATTGTTTAGTAAATATTTTTAATTTTATAATTTTAGAACCCGGTCGATAACTGTGTAAGTGATAATTGATCCGTTATCCCCACGAGCTGATACCAGTCTATCCCCACCAGGTGACGCTGCTCTATTATGATTATTTATTAATTTCTTTATTATTAGACCTCTTCCACTTATATACCACATCCTTACACACTTACAATAAGTTATTTATGTGACAAAACAACGTTTGTCGGGGCAGCTAGTATGTATATGTATATATATATATATATATATATATATATATATATATATATATATATATATATATATATAAGAGAACACTGACTGACATATCAAACTGCAGCAGCCCAAATCACTGGACCTAGAATCGTGAAATTTTTTTGTGCCGTTTCCCCTCAGGTCGTAGACGAGCACTAAGAAAGGATTTTTCGAAATTCGATCTCTAAGGGGGCGAAAAGTGGTGAAATGTATTTCCGAGGAAACATCGATAGAACTTGAATGCGATTGCCCATCATGTTAATATTTACTTTACTAGGACAAACATAAAAATGCATATTAGCCAATTTAAGGATTTTTCGAAATTCAACATTTAAGGGGGTGAATAGACCTTATATGTGCTTCCGATTAACTATCGATATATATCGAACCCTTCGGGATAGAGAGTTGGTATTCACTTCAAAATGTTGCTAACGTAAATACCCAAAAAGTAGTTGTAGGATTTTTTGAAATTTGACCCCCAAGCAGTTTAAAGGGGCAAAATGTGTTTTATGAATCGTCTATATCACCGAATGACAATTTACTATCGTCGTGATTTATACTACAATTGGTTACGTAGACAAATGACTAACATAGGACTCGAAGACGTAAATTGTGGCAATATGTTGCTTTTATATAGGAGGAGACGTTGTAGCCTACATCGGTATTCACTTGTACATATTTTTTTCTTCAGTTTGGTATGTCAGTTGGTTTTAGTAGCGAACATAAAACGGCAAAATACAAAATTTTGACGTTTACGAGTTATTACGCAAAAGCTATGAAAGATAAAAAATTTCATAAAAGCAAGAATTTGTCACAATTTACGTCTATATTAAAAAAAATCTTATACAAATACTAAAACATATGGCGTTATAAAGTGATGTAGACCCTGCTCTTGAGGAAGTTTCCTTAAAACTGTTTTTTATTAAATTTCTCCATAACATAAATTTTTATGTTGAGTATTTAAAAAGATAGGTAAGTAGGAAATAGAGTATGTGTTAACAGTGGTTTTAAGTTCACATTAGCATATCTGTACTGTTTTGATCTGTGTCATCGTAATTGGAGATAATCTAATTCTGAGGTGTTCGGATAAAGGAGATTAATTCGAAAAACGAGGAAATTGTGTTAAGTATGGGAGCACAAACTGCTTTTTTTTTCTAGGCCAGGGTAAAAGACTATATCTTTAATGGTTATGAGAAGCTAAAAAAATTAATTTAGACGTTTTTATGTTCCATTGTACACAGTATAACATCAAACGTTCTTTTTAAACTTACACAAAACACCATTTTTTGTCATATATTACTTTACACAAATACCATAGAATTATTTACTGATTTCGGTCTCACATCAGTACATTTTGATAACCGCCAACTTACTAAGATTAAGAAATTCAGTTAAGTTAAGCTTTACGTTACTGAAATCTCTGAATTTCAAAGTTAAGCGGGGCTCCCTACAAAAATTTAATTGTTTTTAATAATTTTTATATTTGTACGAGACATTGTTTATTTCATAGGCATACATTGTGACAGTTTTTGTACAGTAATGGACATTTTCTAGCTTTCATGGTTTTTTGTATAATGGCATGTCAAAGCCGATGTTTGCATAAAACGGTTTTATACAAGAAACGAAAACGAACTTACACACAGAAATGAAATAGTTCCCACTAAAGAACAGTATCATGATATACGTCTAGACACGAATAATAAACTGCATTGAATATTTTTTGTATTAAAAAAAAATTCAGAATTTGAATTTAAAAAAATCTTAAATTTCTGTATTTTTTTTTAAAAATACAAAAACGTTCAGTGCAATGATTTATACATGTCTAGTTGTAGCCCGTAACAATTTCCTTCAGTGTAAATCGTTTCGTTTTTGTCAGTCAATTGGTTTCCGTTTCTTGTACATAACGGTTTTATGCAAAATTTGTCATTTATTTTACACTATACAAATACATGAAAGCTAGAAAATTTTAATTGCTGTGGAAAGAAGTCACAACGCATGTCTACAAAAAAAAAGTTTATCGTACAAATATAAAACTTATTAAAATATTAAAATTTTTACGTGAACTCCCTCCTTAAGGGCATGGACCCGAGTTTCTTCGCATTTAACGACAATTAGTTTTTTAAAACATAAATGGGAGCCGATATCGTAAAATCGCTTCGTAACTTTGTTATGACTGATTTAAACTGCATACTCTAATTTTGTTGAGTCAGAACTCTGCAAAATAGTTGCTAATTAGTTAGTTAACTAAATTTCCTTTTAATTTATAAATTAGCTATAATCATAATATAGTTTATCGCGAAAAATCACATTGCGTAGTTAAATCAATTTGCAACAAAGTTACAAAGCAATTTTACGATATCGGCTATCGTATGGATTTTAAAAAATAATTCTCTCGAAAGTCAATAAACTCGGGCCCAAACCCTTAAGGGCGCGGACCCACCTGTTTTCAACGTCTTTTTTTATTTTTACATTTGTACCAGATATTTTTTTTCTTATTTAGACATAAATTGTGATTAAATCTTCCTCTTAGGAAATTTGTGTGTCGCTCATAGTTTTTGCGTAATGAGTCGTAAACGTCATAATTTTCACTTTACGGTTTTATGTACGCCACCAAAACCAGCTGACATACCAAACTGAAAAAAATTCGCAGTGTATAACAATGTTGTAGGCTATGATTAGAATTATATAAAAAGAAAAACATATATTATTTTGTAGTTAGTAAAACTGTTGGAATGTTTAAATTTTCATTTTAAAATTCAGCATTTTTTATTAAATACAAAAATATTTTATGTTTTGTTTTCTATATGTGTCAAATCATAGCCTACAGCATTGTTATAAACTGTGAATTTTTTCAGAATGGTATGTCAGTTGGTTTTAGTGGCGTAGATAAAACCGTAAAATGCAAATTATGACGTTTACGACTCATTACGCAAAAACTATGAGAGATACACAAATTTTCTAAGAGGAAGATTTAATCACAATTTATGTCTTTAAAAAGCAATAAAATATATTTTACAAATATAGAAATAAAAAAGACGTTCGAAACTGAGGTAAACCACGCCCTTAAGTCATAAAAATCAGTTATAAATAAGTCGACATGAAATAAATACTTCTAGGAAACAATTGTTTTAAGGGTGCTGCCTAAACTGGAACCCTGGAATGCGTAAGAACTAGGAAGAACATTTGAAATTATGTTAAGTGACAGTCACAATTCACGATGTCACCGTCGTGTTGAAATAATTTTCTTCAGTAAGAAGAGGAACATATTACTAAAGGAATGAATATGTGGGGGGGAAAATATGAGTAATTGTTTATAAGTATGTTCTGTGCATGAAAATACTTATTTATTCGTAGTTTCCAGGACGTTGCTAATATACCATAAATAGAGAAGGTGATTTATCGCGGGAAAAGTTGACTGTTTGCTAAACTTCAATGCAATGTATTCATTTCTCACGCTTATATTTCGTTACTGGCGAGTCCCTATTTGACTGGGCCAATGATAACTCTTGTGCTCTGCTACTGGGCGTCTGTGATTCGTCTGTAAACAACTGGACTGTGCTACATAACCGCCAGCCAAGTATACATGATACAATGATTTGTAGAATATGCTAGCAGAAAACATTCTCGCGATAAATCACCTTCTCTAACCATAAACTGAGTAGACGGTATTTGACTGTCTACATCAATAACAATTTGGTAACTACAACACTACGATCTCTCGGTGGAATTCTGATTTTCATGGTAAAACAAAGTGCAGGCAAACGGAAGATTTAAAAAAATCGTTTAAAATATAAATTATTTGTTATGTAACACTCATAAAATATATAGACTAAATATATATGTATATAATTTGGTTGGTGGTGACTGTTGCTCATACATTAGCAAATATGTGGAACTACGATTAATGAAATCACTGCACAGTTAAAACAATTTCTTTGCCACAGCCAAATTTTGTTTGTATATGATCTACTGCAAAGTAACTTTATTGCAAAGATATTTAGCTTGCAGTAAAATAAAAACCTTGCCTTACTGCAAAACAAATGCAAACAACTTTACGTTTTGTGTCTGCTTTTACCTTAAAATTTTTTTCTTAATGTTTGTTTCTTCTAGCAAAAATTATTTTTTTTTTCAACGTTAAGTTTGTGTTAAAAAATACCACATATTTCTTTATCATAGATTTTTTCAAATAAATTATATTAACAATAACAAAATTGTTGTTACCGTTACTGAAACTTTTAAAGACATTTTTCTGCTCATATTCAAACAAACATTCTCTTGTGGCAACGAACGTGGTTTTTACTGTGTGTCACCTCTATGAAGAGTGAGACAGCTTTTGTTACGATTGCATTGTTGTAGTAACGATCGTTGACTTTTATTTCATGAGGTTTATTTCAAAAGTTCTTAATTTATCGTGAACAGCCTAGTGCCGACAAGCAAACTGGATTGTCACTATTTTAAGTGAATTAATTATTTCTTTAATTGTAGAATCTACATAAATCTGACTGCAGTGAAAGAAAAGTATTGTTGTAGGTACAATTCTTCTGTTAAAACAGGGACAACAGTCCAGTTACTATCTTGATTGTTCTTATAACAATATGAGTAAAGAACATCTTTCTTTTACAGAACATGTTGTCACTTCTACTGGACAGTTGTTTTAGAAACAACGCAGACTTTACCGACAAGCAAACTGGACCGTCGTCCCTATTTTAACAGAAGTACAGTGTCTACAACTATCAGTGCGTTATAATAACTGGAACAACAATCATTATTTTACAACGGTAGGGTAATTAAGACATGAACATCTTACTAAACGTTAGTAAATAATAATGAATTTCGTCTACTAACTATTTCAGTCGTTTGGTGAAAGATGTATTGCAAGTGTACACGTTTCATATACGGGTCAGACCATTCGCCTCTCACCAAAGCGATCCGGGTTCGATTCCTAGCTGGGTCGGTACCTAGATTTAGGAATGACAGTGGATATTTAAAATCATATTTTGCAAAAAAAAAAAAATTAAGAAAAATTTTAATACTGTAAACATCTATGGCTTTCGTACTAGAGGTGAGTCTGTAGTGGTGAGAAACTATTAGGTTAATACTTTTTTATTGGTATTTGTCGCGGAACAGAAGAAGTAGTAGTGTTCGCAGTAACGAGAATTTGTTAGTGTCCCATCGTGACCTTCGCGTCACGTCTGTCACACAATTTCGAACTGACAGCTTCAGAAATTATTCCTGGTGTTCGTATCACTACCTTTTCTTCTTTTTCAGAATGTGCAGAGGACACGGGTTCTACGGCTGCCGAACCAACCGCCTCGTATCGCCTTTGACGTCCCAAAAGAAAACGCACGCATGGCAGGACGCGTAGTAGCGCGTAAAAAAACTTCAAAGTAGCGCAGAGCAAGAGGAAATACATGCATCGTAAATATTAACGCACTCGTCAAAGGAAATGCGTTTATGTCGCGAAACTCTTACGCGGGAGTGGGTACGAATGTCGCAGGCCGGCGCCTTCATAACAGAGCCCGCACCTCGTTCCAGGGACAAAAAAGAAATAGTTGGGCAGTATTATGCAAAAAAGATACAACACACTTCTCGATGTTTAAACAAAAAATTAAAGCCCTATACACAATTGAAAACTTTAGCATTTCATTTTAACATTTGACTTTACTATATCTTTCAATACATGGCTTCTTATGGAGTCATACACAATGGCGTCGCCAAAACTGAAGTGAAGTAGCCTCGTTTCCGATAGACTGAAACCCAAAGTCAAGATGGCCGCTCGCAAATAACCAGCTGATTATGTATGCTAGAACGAAAAATGTTTATTTCTGAGTACAGTTTTTTCTCCAGTATTGGGATTTCGTTAAAAAATAACAGGTTTATCTTAAAACGTACTCGAAAAAACGTGGTAACTAGTGTTGGAGAAATATTCGTAAATGAACTTCAAGTTGCGTCAATAAATGGCGTTGCGTTTGTTCTGAAAAAAATATAATAATAAATGAAAATATAGGGTTTATTATTTAAGTACCTACGTGATATGCTTTTACAGTGAATACATAATGATTTATATCACAATATTTCTGTTTCAAAAAACAGATTTCCAATCGTTTTTCAACTGTCGTTTATTTAACTTTACATTTGTATTGTGTATTGATGAAACAGGTAAAGTAACGGAAACGTAAAGTCAAATGTTAAAGTATTCAATTGTATATAGGGCTTAATACGGACGTCTGGAGAACTCTTATTTAAAAACCCTGTAAAACTGAAAATTTCACATTAATGAAAACACGTCACAGCCATTTACGTTAACTACAACACTGATTAACCCTGTGGGCTTTCGTTACTCTGAAATGTTCTGTGTGTGCTGATTTGAGAGTTGGCTCTTTTTTGCACAACACTGTTCAGTTGTACCCAGAAAGCTTTGCGAAAAATGCGTTAACAGCGGCCAGAGTTACGCCCGTGTTCGCTGAGGAAGCGTTTATTGGACCGCGCTTGTTTTTACAAAAGGCGAACTTCTCCTCTGACCTGCGTCTCTTGTGTAGGAGGAACCCTGCCGCTACAGTGGCCAACAACCTGACAAAAGAATTTACACTGTACACGAGTTTACGTACTTTTAGAAAAAAACCTGGTACGTGACTCGGCAGACCTGCAAATTTCGGGTTATTACACTCCTAATCGTTAGAGATGATGGTTTATCGCGGGAAAAGTTGACTGATGGATTTCAATACACGTCCAGCTTACCAGAAGATTACTGGCTTTAGCTTGTACGTGGAGCTGTTGCCCTACTTGACTGAGCCAATAAGAATCCCGATATTGTAATATTTGATGTCTGCAGACAGCTACGTTGTGTCAGTGTTTTCAAGGCTATCTTGGCACAAAACATTTTCGCGATGTACCATCATCTCTACTAATCGTGAATCGGTGAGAAATGCCCCACTTCGGTGAAATTCCGATCACTTCGGTAAACAATGAACAACTGAAGTTAATGAACTCGTGTTGATTGTTTCAATGACTAAATTCTAATGATTTAACGACTTAAGTCAGAAAATTGTGTTTTAAGATAGTCAAGTTTAAAGTTTTTGAAGTCCTGGTAAATTAATGAAGACATCTTTATATAATGGTTTCTAACTCCATACATTGTTGCCTGAGATAAACCATATTTTTATAATATATAGAACAAAGGTTGGCAATTCTAAATTTACAATTGGCGGACTAACGACTTAAGCTGGCTTAAGTCGTTAGTCCGCCCAGGTCCTCAATTGTGATTTCCAGTTATTGTCAGGAATTTCACATGCCTGTTAGCTGACATTTAGTGAACTCTACAGGTCTCAATTGCGGACATATCCTTTAGACAACCCTGCTCTGCCGCGATGCATGTCTCCTCTTCTCCAACTAACAGCCAGCCAAGTGTATGAGGCCTAGCCTTGAGACACATTCAATCCCTACCTGCTTCGTAATTAGCGACTAATGCATGCCGGAGTACCCACAGACTGAGACGGGGTACACGCTGACGTGGCGGGATATGGGGGCTCGTCAGAAAAAAATTCTACAGGTTCATTACTTAGAAACATATTGATAATTAGAGTTTCAATGACTAACAATTCACTGATTGTAACCACTAATTCTGATTTAAAGTCAGTCTGCCAGTATATTGGACTTTTAGTTGTCGTGTGCTGAAGTTACTTCTACTGTTGGCCTACAGTTTGTGTGACGAGCCTGAAGGACTTTTTTTCAACAAATGATTAGAGGCCGAAAAAATTCCCGTTTTCTTTCAGGCACAAGCTAGAACTCCAACAACTATAAGTTCGTGCTACTTTCACAATTGGCCGTTGACTTATTTGACACCGCCTTAAAGTCAATGAACCAATAATAACAAATGTATCTAATTGCGGGCCCATTTAACTGTGTCAGCGAGCAGCTAATGAACAGCTGTTGTCTCCTTGATTACACATATAGAGGATGTTGCATAATTCCATTTCAATATTCTAGGGAAACAATCCTCGCGTGAAGAGGAACTAAAAGTGTTACCTGAACACAGGTCCAAAAACGCACAGTTTCTAAGCTACAGTTGGCAATACATGACGTATGGTTAGGACCACGATTTTGTCGCGAAAAGATTTTTGCCCCACTTTGTTTCAGTGACTCACGTGCACATCGGCAGTTCTGTTTCAGGGTTATTGGCAGCGTGTCTTTGTTCAGACACGTTTCTTATTTTAATGCACCAATCAGAATAAGATTATTGTAAGTCTGTACGTCTATAATTTGCCAAGGCAAGTGAGAGTAAAATCATCCAACCACAGACGATGTAGCAGAGCTGCAGGTGTGCACATGACGCATCGAAACCAAATGTTGCAAAAATCTTTTCGCCATAAAATCGCGGCTCTACGTATGGTTGATAGCGCGCGGGTAGGATCATGTTGCTGTGAGGCATCATTATAGCAGTACATAACATGTTACTATGCCACACACTACGCCACTAACACACAGACAGTAGGAACAACTGTGACAGAGCAACATGATCCTACCAGCGCACTGTCAACCATACGTCGTGTATGCCAACTGTAGCGCAGAAACTGTGCGTTATTGGACCTATGTTCATATAACACTTTTTGTTCTTCTACACGTGAGGATTATTTCTCTAGAATATTGACATGATATTTTGCAACATCATGTATTCTTGAAGGCTAGCCTGCATGTCAGTGAACCCGCGAATTTTTCCCGTCTCTGCCAATGATAAAAGGTCGACCGTTCAGTATCCACTGTCCTGTAATACCGGCACACAAAGATACGAAAATCCAAAGCCGATAACAATAACGTCTCAGAGTGTGTTCGGTTGAGTGTAGATCGGTGAATTCTAGACTGTCGCCGAACAACAAAGCAAATTTTGTACATATCTACCGATAAGTAGGGACCCTTGTTTTTCGCGAAAAGAATTTTGTCCCGCTTTGTTTCAGAACCTTACGTACACACCTGCAATTCTACTTCATGGCTATTGGCAGCGTGTATATGTGAAGAGTAGAGACATGAAATTTTCGCGAAAAGAAATTTGCCTCACTTTGTGTCAGTGACTTGTGTGCACGTCTGCAGACTTGCTTCACGGTCAGAGATTGGATGTTTTGACATTCGTGTGTCGTGGGGTTTTACACGCAAATCACAGACGTGTGGTGTTACAGTAACCTTATTGTGATTGGTTCAGTCAAATGAGAAACGTCACAGTTCAAAGGCACGCTGCCAATATATGTGAAGCAGAACTGCAGACGTGCACATAAGGCACTGGAACAAAGTGGGGCAAAATTCTTTTCGCGAAAAGTTCATGTCTCTAAGTGAAGAGCCGTATCTCATTTGACTGAGCCAATTACAATAACGTTCCTGCAGCAGCACACGTCTGTGATTTGCCGGTAGAATACCAAGGCTCGTGACAGTTAAAACATCCAATCACTGACCACGAAGCAGAACTGCAGATGTGCACGTAAGGCACTGAAAGAAAGCGACGCTAAATTCTTTTCGCGAAAAACAAGGGTCCCTGCCGATAAGTTAAACTACTGTACTATTAAAGACATACGTACATTACAATATTATGTCGTCTTAGAAATCTTAGAATAAGACTCAGAAAAACAAACAAAAAATTTAAATTTTTTTTTTTTAGATAACAAGCCTAGTTTGGCTCTAGTCAAACATCCATAAACCAAAACAACACATCAAGAAATATCCCATAAGGAATTAGTCAACAACAAATCCTTAGGGAATCTTCCATGTTCTGTTGTTTTGGTTTATGAATGTGTTTACTACAGCCAAACTAGGCTTGTTTTCTCGGTTTTTTTTATTTTTTGTTTGTTTGTTTTTTCTTAGACTCACTCTAAGATTTCTGAGAAGACATAATATTGAAATCGCGTATGTCCACAATAGTACAGTACGTTATTCTGTATCATTGCAAGAAACATTTAAAGACATTACCTTAGGGCCACGATTTTGTCGCGAAAAGATTTTTGCCCCACTTTGTTTCAGTGACTCACTTGCACATCGGCAGTTCTGTTTCAAGGTTATTGGCAGCGTGTCTTTGTTCAGACACGTTTCTCATTTGACTGCAATCAGAATAAGATTATTGTGACTCTGTACGTCTATAATTTGCCAAGGCCAGTGAGAGTAAAATCATCCAATCACAGACGATATAGCAGAGCTGCAGGTGTGCACATGACGCAACGAAACCAAATGTTGCAAAAATCTTTTCGCCATAAAATCGTGGCTCTACATATATCGCGAAAAATTTTGTGCCAACATAGCCTTGAAACCACTGACACAACGTAGTTGTTTGCAGACCAATAGTAAACATTAAAAAATTACAATAACGGGATTCTTATTGGCTTATCAAATAGGGCAACAGCTCTATGTACAAGCAAAAGCCAGTCATAATTTCATTAGACGAACGTACGTTGAAACCCAACATACAGTTCAAGTTGTCTCCCGATAAACATCATCTCTTCCGATAAGTTGTTGCCATAACTTTTCCTGTAACTATGTCCAATGATATTTGTTGAAGAGAATCATGTGCAAACTTGTTTCGATGTATTATGTGCACATCTGTAGTTCTGTGGTGACGTAACCAATCCCGCCACACAACACTCTCGTTGGTGTTTCACATAACTTTCAATGAAACATGCTGGTAACTCTTGTTGGCGACCACGTCTCTTCCACGAGATAACACACCGGCCAATTTGATTGGCTGCCCACGGGGCACAATACGGGCAAAATAATAATTAATTTAGCGACGGCAATCACTGAACTCGGAGCGATCCCGCTGATCTGATCAGGTAATCTGTCCCGCTGATAATGACATATGTAGCCATACAGCCCCGTCTGTTTCCCTGTGTTAGTGTTGCGGCTGTGGTAGCCATGACAGGTCTCGTGAGCGCAAAGTAGAGAGCGTGGGGTGATCAGAGATAAGAGAAGAGTACAGATGGAGCATTAGCAGCCGATACTGAAAATAAGCTGACTTTGTTTATTCAGGTTCCAATATGACGGAGTGCAATCAGCTGTTCCTGTATGTGTATTGAGAAAAGAGGTTATGGTTGGCCAACCCACAGTCGCATTATACTCGTTGCTATGGTAATAAACAACATTGATCAGGTTTCAATATGGCGGAGTGCAATCAGCTGTTCCTGTATATATGTATTGAGAAACTAGGTTATGGTTGGCCAACCCACAGTCGCATTCACGTTCGTAGAAGAACAGGTCTGAACACTCGCCTATCTAACAATGTATTTTGCTTGACCTCTTGTTGTTTGGCTGTAGTTCGTAAAGTTACCGAGAATGTTGTACTTTTTGGCGCTGTAATCCGGGTGGTCGGACTCAAACTCCGCCCACTTTTTTCTATTATTTACATTATAAAGTAAATAAAGATTGCTGGAGCCATTATTTAATATTATGAGCGAAGGAAGTACTTCATAAATTGATAAAAAAATACGATTTAATAAAAAGTGAGAGGGAAGTGGACGGAGTTTGAGGCCGGCCGCCCTGACAGTAGCGCCAAACAAAAACAATATTCTCGGTACGAACTGCAGCCAAACAACAAGGGGGTCATGTTTCCAGGCGAGTGTCCAGACCTGTTCTTCTACGGCCGTGGTAGCATTATTCTCGTTGCTATGGTAACAAACAACATTTTTCAGGTTCCATTATTGCGGATGGGGTCCTCCCCCTTCCGTCTCAAGGCTTCATACCCTTCACTATAGAACATACCTTATGCTCCATCTGTATGTTTCTCTAATCTCTGGGGGTGATGCATGCTGTTGTTTGCCTCTGCCTTCTGCAGAGACACGGAAGAGTAGGTTCACGAACGCGGTGACATAAACAAAAGAGAACACGCATTTAAGGCGGTTACACAATTGAAAACCAGCATTTGTCTTTAACATTTGACTTGAACGACGTTGGTCCCGCATAAATTCATTATTTTATATTTTTTCCAAACACTTTTTAACTTTTACGCATCAGATTACACATAATTTCCTCAAATAAAAGTAACTTTAGACCCCATAGTTTTTGCATTGTCATTCACCAAGGTCCCAAAATGCCCGTTGCGGGGAAGTCAACATAAAAAAAAAGTAATTAACTTGCAGACAGAAGACAATTCAATTGATACTAAATGCTATGAGTTACTTCAAGACACTTTTCAGATTGCAAAATGATAAATTTTTGTATTTTTTTTTTTATGTATGAAAATACATTTCGAGTTGCTGTTGTTACTGAATTATATTGGCTACAGTACAACAGCTATTTTTGAGATTTTGACAAGTTGGTTATGCAAAAATTATTGGGGCCTATTATTTTTTTTTTAATTTGGAGAAATGGCGTATCATGAGGTGTGCGAAAAATGAACAGTATTTGGCACAAACAGAAACTAACGAATTTTCATGGAAACAGCTCCCATGACATTCAACTTTATTATAACTTTAAATACATGGCTTCTTTTGTAGTCATACCCAGTGGAGTCGGCATAGCTAAAGTCAAGTAGTCTTGACTTTACGTGTTCGATAATCTTAAAATCTTTATTTATTTTGGGTAAATTCATTTATTTATTTTGGTTTTTGCGTGACCTCGAAGATCCAGGTTCTGTTTAAATAACCATCTCAGCATTCGCATGGAGTAATTTCGGAAAACCGTTAAATACCGAAACAATAACAGCCGAAACCGGGGATCGAACCCGGATCCTCCCGAACCCGAGGCGATTATTTTACCACTGTTACACCCCTCTCGGTTAAGTCAAAGTCAAGATGGCCGTTTTCAGAGACACGTGTTTGTTATAATGAAAAATATTAATTTGTAAGCATCATTTTACTTTACAGCTCTGAGAGTTCATGAGAGTTTAAACAAATATGTCGTAAATGTACTTAGAAAAAAATTGTAAATAACGTTAGGAAAGTATTCGTTAGAAAGCTGTAAGTTCTGTCATTATATACGACTGTTGCTTTTCTGGAAAAAAATTAAAAAAAAAACGGTACGTGTTTAAATAATTGGGGCTTATTTTCGGAACATTTACGCGATACATTTATGTGGTCAGTTATGACTTATAACACGTTATATGTTGTCGTTACTTTAACATTCCGCTTGTGTTGTGAGTAGTATGATTATGGCGGTTCTGGCACATGGAGCCGGTGTGAGGATTTCTGCCGAGTGAGGATTTGACCGCCATGTTGTGACGTCACGGCCCCGACCGCCATGTTGGATGACCGTGACCTTGACCTTGACCTTTAACCTTGACCTTGAGTGTCAAATTACCAAAATTTTCCAAAATTTCGAAAATTTCAAAAAAATTT
>PNEQ01094448.1:0-15550 GCA_003012365.1 Medauroidea extradentata | reverse complement strand
TTTACACAAAATTTCAATGTTGCAGTATGTTTACTAATTTTTTTATTTTTTCATCATATTGCTTTTGTTGGCATTCTTTTCTGTGTGTTGTAAAATCCTAGGATAACTCCTCCCCCTACAGCCCTTGAGCAAACATGTCTGTTATCAAAATATACACTAAAGGAAAGTAGGCTGATTAGTTCTGTATAGATCTACTTGTATATATTTCGTTTACAACATGTTCATATTTTCAAAAAGGCTGCCATTTTAAATTGTTTTGTCTAACTAGATATCTAAGGAACCGTACTTAAAAATTTTTCAAACTTGGTACACATATACTAAATACAATGTTGACCTGACAATTTTGTATTTCGTTCATTCTGTGTGCATATTTTCAAAATTACGGCCATTTTTATATTTTCATAATAGTGTCACATATGTTAGGAAATATTATTTAGTATTTCACCATACTTGTACACTTATACTTCATACAAAGCTTACTTGAATATTGTCAATTTAGTTCATGCTGTGTTCATATTTTCAAAATGGTGGCCATTTTTATATTTTTAGCATAGTATCACATATCTAAGGAAATAATCTTTCAGAACTTCACCAAACTTGATACACATGTACTACATACAAAGCTACACTTTAATATTGGGTATTTCGTTCATCCTGTGTGTATATTTTCAAAATGGTGGCCATTTTATATTTTTAGCCTAGTATCACGTGTCTTAGGACACATTTTTTCAGAACTCCACCAAACTTGCTACACATATACTACATAGAAAGCTGACTTGACTTTTCAGTATTTAAATTATCCTGTGTTCATATTTTCAGAAAGGTGGCCATTTATATATTTTTAACACAGTGTTACATATCTTAGGAAATATTTTTCAGAATTTTACCAAACTTGGTACACTTATACTACACACAAGGCTGAGTTTAATGTTATGTATTTTGTTTTGCCTGTGTTCATATTTCAAAATGATGGTCATATTTATACTTTCAGCGTAGTATTATATATCTTAGTAAATATTTTTTTTTAAATTTAACCAAATTTAGTGCACACATACTACATAACAATCTGACTTGACTTTTGTGTATTTCGTTCATCCCCTGTTTATAATTTGAAAATGGCGGCTATAAAATATTTTTAGCATAGCATTACATTTATTAGGATATCTATTTCAGAAATTCACCAAAATTGGTACACACATACTACTTACAAATCTGACACGTACTTTTTTTCTTCGTTCATCCTGTTTACATATTTTCAAAATTGTGACCATGTTTATATATTTAACATATCATTACTTATCTTAGGAAGTATTTTTTACAATTTAACTAAACTTCTAACACATATACTACATGCAAAACTGACTTTACTGTAATGTATTTCGCTCATACTGAGCTCATATTTTAAAAGAGGCAGCCATTTTTATATTTTTAGCATGGTATTACATATTTTTGGAAAATGTTTTTCAGAATTTCACAAAACATGGTACACATATTAATACTACATTTATATCAGACTTAACTTATGTGTATTTCGTTTATCCTCTGTTAATATTTTTAAATTGGCAGTAATTTTATATTTTTAGCGTAGTAACACGTATCTTAGGATACACTTTTCTGAATTTTATCAAACTTGGTACTCATTTACTGCTCACAAAGTTGATTCTACTTTTATGTATTTCGTACATTCTGTGTTCATAATTTAATAATGGCAGCCATTTTTATGATTTTTGCCTATTTAACTTATCTAATGAAGTATTTCCAGAAATTTTATCAAACTGGATTCACATACTACATACAAAGCTGACTTGACTTTTACGTATCTCGTTCATCTTTTTGTAATATTTTGAAAACGGCGACTATCTGTTATCTATATTATAAAAACATGTCTCAGAAAATGTTCACCCAATTTTACTAAACTGAGTACTCGCTTATACTTAGCACACTGACTTATCTTTAGTATATTTAGTGTATAACGCGTTTAAATAAATATTATTAAGTGATACCTAGATTACGTAAAGGATTTTAACTTTCATGGTTAAATTACACCCACTTTGAGGAAAGTAGGCTTATCAGTTATAGTTGCAATCATTTGTTTCTCGTGGGCACAAGCCAGATTTCAAACAACTGTAAATTCGTGTACCTTTTGCAATTTTCTTCTGCCGTATTTAACGTCTCTTGTTGGAAGGCTCTTAGCCAATTATGACGAAGTATCTAAATGCAGGTATGATGTCGGAATCACAATAGCGCTTCGGACGCGCCGCGAAAAGCGCCAGTTCTGTATAAAATATTGTCGTTACTGTGAACAATAGTTTGGCTGCCACGTAACAAATAATAATAATAAAAATATTACAAATATTAGGCCTTACCACTACATACTAAGCCCTTGTACGACAGCCATTGAAGTTTTCACTATTTTATTACTTTTCAGTTTCTTTGTAATATATTTTTAGCATTTACAAGCGTGGAATAACACGTCTGCTTGAAAAGGTTATGATTTGCTTATAATATAAATAACGATATTCTCTCGTAAAAAATATATGAATTTCACTACCAACTCACCTGTTTCACCAAAGTTCAGGGGAGGGGAGATTAAAAATCGGGCTTATTTAACTTTGTCGCGCCCGTGACACTAATACAACATAAATACTTCCTATTCAGAAGTCAATTCGCGCACCCGGTTTTCGTCTAACTGAAGCCATAGAAACTACGACGATGATTGGCTGGAAGTTATATATTCACGTGTCGTTCGTTGCGCTGTTGTGATTCCAGTATAAGTGTCCTTTAACTGTTAGTTAGCAGCCAATGAGAAGCTGTTGCCTGTTTGAATGAGTAGATATTCTCGACGGTTAGCCTACAAGTCAGTGAACCCGATATTTATTATTTTTTGTTTCTGTCTATAAACTGTTGGGGCCGCGATGGCCGAGTGGTCAGGAAACTCGCCTCCCACCACGGCGATTCGGGATCGATTCCCGACGGGGTCGTTCCCCGGAATTTAGCATTTGTTAATCGTGCCAGACGACTTTTTCTCGGGGATCTCCCGTTTTCCCCGCCCTTTCATTCCGGCACCGCTCCGTACTCTCACCTCATGTCACCCATCACCATGATGTTATTTTCGCACCAGTCTGCGCGTACATTAATTACAGCAGGCATAGTCATCATTAATACTAGAATTTTTATATGAAACTCAGTAAAATATGCATTATAATTCTAGAAACATATTTCCACGAATTCATGGAAAGTTACGGTCAAACATCCGTAAACTGGCAATACGGACAAACTTCCGTAAATAAAAATACGGAAGCCACTTTCGTATAATTACAGTACTTTTCTGTAAATACTTCCATGAATTTACGGAAATTTTTAACAGTGTGCTCCATGCATTGCGAACTATTGGCATTCGGTTCGGTAACAACCTGTCTTCATCGCCAGCCAACTAAGAAAATATTCACCACGCATTTTTATGGAAAGTACGAGAGGGGAGGGCTCTCTCGAACGGTCAGTGCTGGAGGGAGGGAACTCACGTCATACTGAAGATGGTATACACACCGGACTGATAACATCGCTCCTTGGTACTGCGTTGAACTCAACCACCGTTGTAACTTATGTTTTCTCTATAGGTATAACCAGTCCCTATATAATAGATACGGATAAACTGAGCGCTTAGTAAATTTCCGATTCATTATTGTATCATTTCCTAGTCCAGTTTGAATGTATTGTTCCGTGATAATAAATTAAAATATAACGAAAGCTCAGTGATAGACTTGCGTAAAATATTTATATAACAAAATAACCTACATCTCTGTCGGCGTCATGTGGCTGTTATTTACGCTGTCCAACTTATGGCAGATAACATTTTTCGATAAAATAATGTTTTAAATTCAGTTTCTTACGTTTATTTTCAAATCCTTCGTGACATGCACAGAAAGTATTAAATATTAAGTGACGTTAGTTGCAAATAACAACTCTAAAAGTATTTTATGTATTTTTAAAACTGCGTTTGTAATTTGTAATTTGAAGTTGGCGTGCGTGTACATGCGTGCGTGCATGCGGTAAAGGATAACACCAACCTTTCAAACAAAAGTTCTAGTGATTAGAAATTGTAATATTTATACTAGGCAAAAAAATACTTATAAGCGTTTCGTTTTTAACCTTGGTTGTCTAGTCTGGTTTAGCTTATATGCTCGTTGGGTATAACGCCTGCCCGCCACAGATCTCTTATATGCTCGTTGGGTATAACGCCTGCCCGCCACAGATCTATACTCTTAACGCTACCAATACTAAACTGGAAATTTTACCCTCTTTCACGCAGCTGGAATGTACTCTTGTTCTACGTGTTTTGGTCATTTGTGTTTTATTTTCTCACTTGAATCAGGTTATATACGCAGAACCCTGATTCACTGCACGTTATTGTAGGTACTGATTGCGTTCAGCCATAAAAGTCAATATCGCAGAAAACTACAAATAAATAACACTCACACATTACGTCAGTGTACAATAGTTGAGTGGCTATATAATGTATTATTGTTCTTGAGTGTTAAAAGCAACATTTAACGGCACGTGGAATATGCAATACCATTATCCGACAAATCACATTACAGAATATCACGTTAGTAGGGCTTAAAATAGTTGTGAACTTTAGACAACAGCAACATTTTTGCTTAATTGCTATCCTTACATAAACACATTAAAGTAAATTCACTATTTTTCGTAGCCAATTAAATAAGAACGAAAAAAATTGTGAAAATGAGTGAAATGTGTGTTAAACGAATATATGTTATACCTCGAATTCAATGGGCTACTTTGGTAATGTATACTTACTCTTTATAATATTCTAATTAAAATATAAAATGTGAGTTTTGAATTTTTCTAAACTAAACCACTTGAGACATCAAAAGATTCGTGTTTAAAACGACATTAAATTTTTTTAACGTATCATAGAAAACGACGAGCAGAAGCAACTTTTTTGTTAGGCCAACTTATTTGGAATAAAATAATTTCTTTACATTTATTAACTGTAAAAACTTCGCATATGACATGTGTTAATTTTTTAAGGTAGAAATGTGATTTTTGAGTTAAAACAATAAATAAAAAAAGCTAAGATTCTGACTACAAGAGGCTTACGTTCCCATTAGCAACACATATTCTTTACCAAATAATAATCCTAAGCAACACTGGGAGTAATAAAAGGAATATAATTCACCACGTGAATTATTAGCGAGTATATTTAAGAACACAGACTGTCAATAAACCTCTTGAGAGTGATATGTAGGCCTCAGGCCCCAAGAGAAACGCTACAAAAATCGTTTCTCCGAAGTTCCTCTCCTAACTTCCGCTACTCTACATCCCCTGAGTGGAGGACTTCACGAGCGAGCTCTGAGCCTTCAGAAAACTTCTCTGTAATACCGGCTTGAATTCGCGATTGCTGCCTAACTTATCCTCTGCAGCTTTGTAGGGCGAGCGTCTTTCTCCACTGCTGACCTTCAAGGAAAGTGCTTCTCCCTACGCTACTCCTTTCTAATCTCGTGAGAACGATATTAAGAGCAGCTTGCCCTGAAGGGCGCCGCCTACCCGTGCGTGAGAGGCTTAAAAGCGACGGAGCTGTAAGGTCGACCTTGAAGCGCGCATCAAATGCCGCGTCGCCTCAACGTGCCAAGCGCTGAACTAGCGTACAAGCTTCCCGCCGAACGGTTTTTACTATGGGACATTAAACGTTGGCCATATAATGTTATTGGTGGAAAGTCTGCAACTAAGTTCAGTGCAGGTCGCAACCTGAGTTTCATATACATCCGGTTAGTACATGTTGAAGTAAGGTAGTCTGAAAAAGCCGTTTTTAGCCATGTTAGAGGGCTTAGAAACAGTGTATTTAATGAGCATAGCCCCTTAACAATGAGGTTCGGACCTTGTTTGAGGTTTGTTTTCTCTTCGTACGTTGGCACTATGTGCATACGTAGAATATTTTCGTAGAAAAATATCGGTTTACGAACACACTGCAACGCATTTGAAGTGAGGGGTAGGCGGCCACCTTAACGGTCTTCAAGTGCAAATATTAATATACTTTTATATTTTACGAAATAGTGTTAGCTTTGTTGTTCTTGTGAGTACAGTTTTAACATAACTGTGCGTCAAAGTCGAAATTCGTATGTTACGCTGCCATGCAAATATTGAAAACTAGTTGACGTACTTAAACGAAATATTTCACAGTGAAATCAAATGCACTTGGGCTAGGTAACAAAATTTTTAAATAATTCAGTCAACAGCTTTTGTATCATACAAAGTATTGTTGAATTTGTAAATTTTTCCCTGTACTTTTGCAAGGCTCTTATAGATCCAATATATTACGCGGTGAGTTCAGAAATAAACGGGTACCTAGTCCATTGCATGTTATTTGGATAAGAATTATTACATCTGAATTAGTCAGTTGGTTTTCATTATTTTTGCATGCAAGCGTAACATTCAAATTTTAACTCCGACGTATCATTGTGAGAATACCAGGAGAGCTAAAATTGTTTCGTAAGAGATAGCTGTACTCACAAGTACCATCTGACAAACTAACACTATTTCATGAAAACATAAATGTATCGTTCCGTATCATTTAAAACCTCTTAAATTCCGCCCCACAGAAGTATTTTCGATTGTCCTGTAAAATTACATAATTCAAATACAATTTTTCGGCATACCTCTAAATCCATTTCAGAAACGTGGCTTAGCAACAGAACTAATAAAAAATTTTATTCATGGCTCCACTGCGTTTGGTACCTGAAGGAGTTTTTTTTGTAGATAACCTGGTGTCATAATATTAGCTTTACTTTCTTTTCTCCTGCTATTGTTTTACCACCTTGTACGGAATGTTGTGCCTCGTCCAACATAATGTAATTTGAAAACTGTGAACCCAAGCTTTGGTGGTTTTCCCGAAATGCTGTAATGTATCTTTCAGCCTAGCATTCCACCATTGACCGTACTAACTCGTTAGTACCCTAATAAGCGTTTAGGATCTCTATGTTTAACCCTTACTAAGATTGTAGCTTGATAAAGGGGCTTATACGGGAACCATGTATAAGTGAAACTGAACGCTTTAATTAAAACATTTACGTACCTAAACCAAAAGATGAGCTAAAAAAATTACCATTTAAAATCTGGTATTATTTTTATTATTTTACAGCTAACTACGGTACTAAAATTATTGCTATGCATACATGATGACAATAATCACTCAAACATAAAAGTTGACTTTACTTTACGAGTGATAAATATCGCACGCAGCTATATGTGTTCCTTGTGTCCCTAACATTAGCTAAAATAGTTGCAGATAAAAGAGAGGTCATTCAAAACCAATTTTGAAACGTGGTAAAACTGAGAGAGAAGCAGTGAATATCGGAGCAAGTTTAAATTGCATGTTAACTGTCACGTCAGCTGAACTTGCTACAAGTTAGCGAGTTCCCAACTTTAGTTGGACCGCAACCTACTGTTTTATTCAATAGCGCACCAATACGGAGGCAAATTGTAGTTGTTACGTTGCAAGGGAAGCGGTTTTGGATACGAATATACTCTCTGAACACCTGGCATTAACGAACGAACATGCAGGAATCAGTCAGCAGAGTATTTTCTTGTTAACCGTGATAGTGTGATTGGTAAGTTCGTTTCTCGCCTCTCGCATGCTACTGGTAGGGGCGTGTGGATGTATTTTCCCGTTTAATTGATAGGCCTACCAGCAAACTCAAACTTTGTCTTTTTATTGCACCCGTATGATTATTAGAGGCACTGGTAAATCGCGAAAATGTTTAACATAGTCTCAAATAAACTGTAGTTTATTCACCGTGAGACGTGTGGACACTTTTGCGGCAAATCACAGACGCTGTTTGTTCAAGATGTACTGTTTTAACTGGGCCTGTTGTACAGAGATATGATGCTTCAAATAAACTATTGTTAGAGTTGATGGTTTGTCGCGGGAAAACTTGACTCTATGCTGGGTTTCAACGCACTTACAGCTTATGAATAGATTACTGGCTTTCGCTTGTACGTAGAGCTGTTACCATATTTGACTGAGCCAATAAGAATCCCGATATTGTAATATTTGATGTCTGCAGACAGCTACGTTGTGTCAGTGTTTTCAAGGCTATCTTGGCACAAAACTCTGTAGTTTACTGCACACACATGATTGGGTGATATACGTCTGCCACAACGTAGCTACCTGCAGACCAATAACAGGCATCACATATTACAATAGCAGGATTCTTATTGGCTCAGTCAAATGGGACAACAGCTCCACGTACAAGCGAACGCTAGTAATCTTCTAATAAGCTGAACGTTCATTGAAACCCATCAAACAGTCCAGTTTTCCCGCGATAAACCATTATCTCTTCTCTACCAATCATACATGTCACAAAAAACTACAGTGTTTTCAAGGGTATGTTGGTACAAAACATGTTCGTGATATACCATCATCTCTAACGATAGCCAATATTTATACGAAACATTCAGTGTTGTACACAGCACGATGGAGCCAAGAAAATAGTTAACTTTTCCCGTGATTTTTCAGTGTCTCTAACCTTTTACGTACGTAACGGTATAATGATATTGGGCAAGTCCTTTCAATTACATAGGTTAATATAAATTTTCAAATTTATAGTAATTAAATAATATGGTATATTATACAGAAATAAATTCAATCATGGTTCTTTCATCTTCATAATTTTATTCTGTATATCAAACTGGCCACCAGTGCCTGAAACATGTATACACTAATCTGAAACAATAGCGAGTGTACCGACAGTATACATTTACTATTTAATGTTTATCATTTAAATATTCTTCTTCTGAGGAAAGCCTCCAACGGCTTTTAAAAACCGAGGTGAAGGACATTACACACGTTTTGTTAAGGAGGATCATTACCCGCCATTTTGGATTGATCTAACTTTTATATTTAATTTAGCGTACGAATTTTCTAAAATGTTTTATGCTTCGACGAGGAAGACGTAATTGTTTGTTACACTGTTTACTTGACTGCTATTGATTATACTATACCTGTGACAATTCTGGAGGTCACTAGTAAAAAACTTAGAAAGGTAGAGAAGGTTTGACAATTTGGTAACGCTTAAGAAAGTGGTAACTGTGCCGTCTCAGACAGGATATTTTAATAAATCTCTCTGTATGGAACTTACAGGGGAAAATCTGGAGTTCGAATGTGGCAGGTACTGTCTCCTTTTACCCAATTTTGATCTCGGCATTGTTGCAAAATATATTATAATGTCAACGAAATACGTTTGTAAATCAGACCAGGTTGTGATAATGAGAAGAATGGGTAACGGTATCGATATGAATAAGCAGTATACAATATTTATAAAGAACATCAGCAATGTTACCAGAACTACACGCTCTCCAGTGTGTTGCTCTGTGAGACAACAGAGGCATGATAAACCTATCCTGTAAAGGAAGGTTCAGGCAGCTAATGCTGATATGTGGGGCTGTGTGGAGTCTGGAAGGTTCAGCCACAATGGTGCAATTGGATTAGAGCAGCTAAGCACAACCGACCACAAACTGTGTTACGGTGAGTGAGAATGAGAGATTTTTGGTCAGCGCTTAACATCGAGGTCTTTATCGCTGGTGAGGGATGAAATGAGGTGAGTATGGAACGGTGCCGGAATAAAAGGGCGGGGGAAACGGGAGATCCCTGAGAATACCCGCCGACCAACGGCATCGTCCGGCACGATTCCCACGTGCAAAAATCCGGGGACCGACCCTGATCTCCTTGGTGGCTGTGTAATAGTATTGCTAAGCAACGCTTCCCTCGGAGCATAGCCATGCTTCGTTACTGCGTTAAATTTCACGGATCAAATGGGTCAAACTATACTAAAAAATGAACAACACTCACAAATGAGTAATTTAAAAAATAGGGTAATTTTATAAAACCGTAAATAGGGGTGACTTTGGACAGTTGGGGTGATATTGGGACACTTTTACGCAATTCTCATTTTCCACATGTGTGAACTGTGAGTAAATATTAATTTAATTCCACGTGTGCATTCAATAAAAATAGAGACATGAACTTTTCGCGAAAAGAAATTTGCCTCACTTTGTATCAGTGACTTGTGTGCACGTCTGCAGACTTGCTTCACGGTCAGAGATTGGATGTTTTGACATTCGTGTGTCGTGGGGTTTTACACGCAAATCACAGACGTGTGGTGTTACAGTAACCTTATTGTGATTGGTACAATAAAATGAGAAACGTCACAGTTCAAAGGCACGCTGCCAATATCTATGAAGCAGAACTGCAGACGTGCACATAAGGCACTGGAACAAAGTGAGGCAAAATTATTTTCGCGAAAAGTTCATGTCTCTAACTATATAGTAATTATCACAAGTAAATTTCTTTACTCAAGACTGCCGTAGTTATTTTGGATTGTCTCAAAACCATCTCACGCATACAAAGTCACCCCCGTGTACGGTTCCGCATGAAGTTTCTGGTTTCAATACAAAATAAGTCTTGGATCTGGCTGTAAATGAAATTCACCAAAATAATAATTGTAACAAGAAAAAGCTGTGTGTTATTTATTCACAGTGTAATGTATGATGCTTATTTGCCATTATGTGACAAAATCCAGTTATTCGAGGTTGCTTTTAGTTCAGGTTGCGTAAACAGGATGAATATTAGTTTCCATTACACAATGTAAGGGTTTGTAGTGGGGACCATAATGTTGATCTCTCCCACTTTTGTTACATATTATACGTTGTTGTTCTGTTTCACATACAAGAAGGACGCTATGTAATAAACAGCGACATCAACACCAACATGGTACCGATGTACAATACGCGCGATCACCAGTGTCTGGAAGTCCCAGATCTGCAGAAGTCTTGTCTCCGCCAGCAGTTCTTACTCTGATTCCACAGGAGTCCTATAAATCAAACCCTTCATGCAACTCCACAGGATTTAGAGAGTCAAGTCAGGTCGGTATACAAGCAGAGTACTCGGCAGAGAGAGTTATTTATAGCAGGAGAGGTTGATTTTTTGTTAGCGTCCAATTTAACATATAGACCTACCTGTCCAATGTCCATATTCGGTTTTTGTGCTATAACATTTAACTAGGCCATTAAGAACTTTCGGACGCTGATATTGATAATTTGTTACTCTTCTGTAATAACACGAAACGTCCTAATGTATCGTTAGGGACAGGAAGTTTTTGCGAAAAGATTTTTGCCCCATTTTGTCTCAGTGCCTTAAGTATACACCTGCAGTTCTGCTTCGTGGTTAGTGATTGGATGTTTCAACTCCCATCGTCTTGGCGTGTGGTGTCCAAGTTAACCTTGTTCTGACTGGTACAGTCCAATAAGTGACGCCTCTGCTAAAAGACACGCTGCCAATAACCATGAAGAATAACTTCAGGTGTGCACGTAAGGCATTAAAAAATGCTGGCGCAAAATACAGTGGCGGCTTGTAGGTTGTAGCCAAGTTGCAGATAACTGTATAGAGTTGCTGGCTCGTTTACGCTACAGTCACTGACGGGCTGGTATGTAGTTGGCGCTTATAACTGACTGGTCACATCACAGTATATAACCAGTAGATATTTTATGGTCTCTGGTATACACCGGCACGTTCACACGGTTGTTCAGTTCTCGGTAATTTGTGTCTTTCCTGGCAACAACCCTCGAACCGCCAATCGTGTAAAAATCTTTTCACAATAACTTCTTGTCACTAGTTATCGTCCGTCCAGTCAGACAGACAAGGTGCAATACGCTACGAGTGCTTTGAAAATACTTCATCACTAAATATTTTCGAGATTTTCCCACATTTCTCTGATAATCGGCATCATCTTAAGGTACTAACCTTTTGCTAATAACGTTAATCGATGTGACCTCGGACTGCAAAGAAACATGAGATGATGCACCATTGTGCTGAACTAACAAAATTTGACGCACATGCAGTGGCGCATCTCCCAAGAACTCAAGAACTATGAATCCAAGGAAACCCAAGTTTGTGGCAACTCGTGAGAGTACGTGAATGAACGAACAGTGTTTGTGTGGGTGTCTCTGATTGTTACGTCAAGCCCTCTTTGTAAGTGGACTAACAATAAAAACAGCAAGTGTGATGTTGTGGGGGGTTTGTTTGTCGAAAGGATACCGCATGTTTCCGCATATAATTCCTGTAATCCCCACTGCAAGCCCTCACCTTATGTAAAAAGGAGTTTTTGACACACCTGTGTAACCTATGTTACGAAATAATTTTTAACTGTCTCGCATTCTTTTTTAAAATCAAGCATCAAAGGCACGATTTTAACTTTTTCAACACATCCATACTTTCCTCATTTTCATTTTAGTATTTGACTGTACCATGTTTCTATCACAACGTACCGACGTCTTCATAAAGTTTTCTTATCGCAATAAACAGAATTCCAGAATGTAGAATACTGAATATCGGAACAACTTTTAATGGAAGGAAATGGCCTACGGTACACGGAGTGGGAGAAATGTAAACACCAAGTGAACAACTTGTGATTACTTTTATTTCAGTTTGCAAACAATTTTCCTTCGCGTTTGCTGTCTTTCCAGACAGTTTCAGTCCTCCGATCATGCGTCGAAAGAAAATAAACTTCAGAATATTGAACAGGCGTATTTATTTCCATGCTTTTTGTACTAGTGGTTTACATGTCGACTTTCATACCTCTATGATGCGATTGTGAAGCAGTTTATTACCTCTTAGAATTTCTAAATAATCTAGAGATATGCAAGGCTGTACAATTTGAACTCACGATATCTGATACAATATGTTTATGTCATCTTTATTCAGAAATCTCGCAGCTACCATATACGAAGCACAATACCGTTCTCATTCCTCACATTCCGGTATTTGGCTGCTGATACCGTGTTTTCCGATGCGGTGCAGCAATGTTTCATACAGGTATGTTTCTGTCATCGCGGGTTCTATTCCACGCTGCTTGGTTAAAGCGTTCGAACGTAAAAAATTAATAACTTCTTATCTGAGTGAAATAATACAGTGTTTGGACGTTTCTAGTGACTAAACTATCCTCCAATGAAAATTCTTTGCATGTATTGTACCTATTCCCATAACGGCATGCCAAAGTCAAAACACAATTCAATAATACATTGTTCTCCTTTTGTAACTTTTATTAGCGTAGATTCTGACATACCTTTCTAAAACATGTATTGTTTTTCACATCACAATGGATTAGAGTAATTTCTACACTTACGATAGTAATGCCTTAAGGAACACTACTAACACGAATTCCAATTTTATAAACCTTATATTCCACTCCTTTTTGTCCTATACTAATATTTCATCATCTTGATTATGGCTGTGTTGACTCTAAGTAATTTAAAGTGTAAACAGTTACTTTAGTGGGTTACTCCTTCCAAACAGTTCATTTTGTCAAGTTCCTACAATTCATTTGCCCATTTATATTTTACCAGTAGGCGTAATAATTACAATTATTGTTGTTTACTGTCAAGGGTAACACTCCTAAGAACTAAAATATAATACACAGATAATAATAACAGTGCGCTAAAAATTTACTGAAAAGTTAGTTATATGATTCAGAACAATAACATAAGAGTTAAGACCAATTTTCTTCAATGGTGTATAACAAAATATTTACATTCAAGTTGCCAAACGAAAATGTAATTATTTATCTTTTCTCTTTCCTCAGTGGTAATTTAAACTCAAGTAACTTAAGTATAATTAATTGCATTATTTAATTATTCTGTAGGGTTTGATATATACGGCAATAAATTATTTGTTACGAAAGAAGGAATCGTAAAAGAGTTTCCTATACATCGATGCTCAATGCTTGCGTTCCCATATTTTGTTAGATAAAGTAAAACTTACACCGATGTTACTAGACTTGTAATGTAACAAATGAGATTAATTGTTCTATTTACAAGCTGAAGAATGGAGTCTTCTACTGTCAATGGGTTAAAAACATGAATTAAAAATTGGGAAGATTTTTACAGTGCAGGTACGACACAACTTCAGCGCTCATCAAACATAGGCTACGTAATTGTAAATATTTGTTTCAATTTCCATAATATGCAAGTATAAATTGTACAAACTTTCAATATGTTAAACAATAATATCAATTTTAATTTTGCTGATGGAGTTGCTGAGGTTGACCTACTTATAGCTTTACATCACATGAATGGATTATGTCTTAAAATTTAAGGTCTTGAAGTAGGCTTTTCAATGCCTAATATCTGAAATTTATCAATCAAAGTGTCTGAAATGTTTAGAGTTACGTTACATTAACCGTTGAAGATAAGCCTTGAATAAAAAAATGGAAAGTTAGAATTAGCTTACTTTTTTGTTAATATTTTTGTGTCGTCTTTCATAGTATGACTATATATTTAATTCTGGAATTGTATGTTATTTTATATGTTTATTTACAACAGCTGACACTGTTTTTGCTTCTATCTTTTTCGTGAGGTTATTCTGCAACTGACGGCCTCCGTAGCGCAGTCGGTTAGGCACCGGTGTATGGCGCGGGAGGTCCTGGTTCCGATTCCTGGTTCTAGCATGGATGTTGTGGTGTCCCTTCACCTCGTATCACCCTCATCAGCTCTTACGGCTCGGTTTATGTTGCCATATTGAATTTATTTATTTCTCGCTTTTTTGGAATTTCGAGAAGAAAATTGTTAAATCGCCGATTATACCGCAAATATTTTTACTTTGCGCTACAGTATAGGCATGACAATTAAGCTAGTAATGTATAATTAGGTCGCAATCAGTCGGGAAAAATATGAATATAAAATAATTTGCCACGCAGATTACGGCGTAGTTATAAGTTGACAGCTAAATCTCAATGCCGGTACTGTAGCACAAGATAAACGGAATTTGCGGTATAGTTGCATTTTTAACATTTTTTTTATCATAATTATAAATAAAACCGATAGTAATATTATTCAATAAGGCGACTGACTCCGACCCTTAAGACTTCGTTGTTAAAGGACCGTTAAAATCTCTCACTTCATGTTCTGCTATTAGGGAACGTTCGCTTATAATTGCGTCTGTCCACAAAAAAAGTCTCAGCCAATACTATTCCCCACCCCCCTTGCAGGAGCCGTACTATGATCACTTCACAGCTTCCAAACCAACGTAAACTCACTCAGTATTTATTATTTTTTTTTATGAAATTTAGCAGACGCGTGTGTAGAAGTGTTAGGAAAGTAGGCATGGCAAATGTTTCCTAAACATCAACGGTAGCGTGCCTCACATTTGTAATAAACAGTTAAGGATATATTGACGTTACAAGACGTGAACAGTGAAACCCAATATGGATGTTCAATTAATAAAAGATGGAGACAGTTTTACAGGTGCACAAATTTGAGGGATGTTATCACAAACATAGAAAAAAAAAATATTATTTATGTTTCGTAATTTATTTGTGGGCACAAGATATTTGCATCTTGGAAATTTTTTTTAAAAAGACCCATATAAAACAATTAAATTCAGGTACAAAGTTATTACACAATTCCTTCAAACTCCAAACTCATATGAAAATATCCAAAGTTACTCCAAACAAAAAAATATACATTAGTTATAATAATC
>PNEQ01094447.1:0-15470 GCA_003012365.1 Medauroidea extradentata | reverse complement strand
CTTCACCAGTCTCTCTCCACAGGCGTAGCACCTTCCTCTAGCACTTCCAATAGCGAACTCCCTTCAAATGTGCCGATTCTGTGCTTTTATACTAGCCCAGACAGTCGGTTATTCCCCGCATTACAGGGGTCTAAAAATAGATATTTCATCATGTTTCGGACGTGCTTGCAGTCACGTCAGCCGCCCTCGAAGGGTTAAGGTGCAGTTGGGACAGGTATCTATGACGTAGGTTCGGCGGGATTCCCACTATGAGCCACCCGGGCTTTGAGTCATCGGCCAGCCCTCAAGGTGTTACGAAACAGCCGCCGACCACTGGCCTCCAGGAACATGGCACGCAACAATACTATCAGTCGGTTTAGAAAGTTATTCTATAATTAATAGGTTCAATGCAGAATTTTTAGCTGTGAGCTTACTGAGTCTGTATTAGTGTTTCGGTGACGTCGGAAAGAAAATTCCAATAGTTTAGTTTGGCCATCATTAAATAATCTTAACGAGGGTGTTTTTTCCACAAAGTTTTCTTTTAAAGTAAACCGCACGATATTTCCATGTTTTTATAATTTAAGGGCACGGTAGAGTGCATTTTCATTTTTCATTATGTTTTTATTTTTATATTTGTACCAGATATAGTATATTATTTTCTATGCATACATTTGGACTAAATTTCCTCTTATGACATTTTAAATTTTCTATTATGAAATTTATCTACCATAGTTTTTGTATAATGACTTGTCAAAATTTGCATGCCACGGTTTTAAGTTCGGTAGTAAATCCAACTAACTTGCAGAACTGAAAAAAATCACACTAAATAACGATGTATGATACATTGAGAAGAGTTAGCGCGCGAATGATTTGGTTTTGATCGTACGTCTACTTACAGTGTTCCTCCACCTCTCTTACATCGTCAGTTTTCTAGGAGTTGTGTGTTGATAAGAATGGCAGGGTCATTACATACGGAACTGTTGATTGTTTCATCCTAACAGGAAGTGGGGATAAAGTCGGCAATACAAAGTGACTTCGAAAGAAAAAATATGGAAATGTAAAATAAAGACAGGCTGGAAATATGATATGGGTACTCATGGTTGCAAGTCCATCTTTCACCACTGTACCATATACTAGCTACTATTAGCATTTTATTAAAATGCAATAAATATTTGTGTCTAAATAACAGTTAAAAAATTAACTTATTTGAGCAAAATATTGCCTTTAAAAATGGGCAAAATCTGTTCAGTTTGTATCCCTTATCTTCACTTGTCGGCTTCGAAGAACCCGTTGTTTTCAGTTCATATTTTGTACACTCGAGACATAATGCCAACTATGCCTTATCTACCAGTTTTCTCAATAGTTGTGTGTAATAGGTTCACTAATTTTCTCCTCGCGACATATAACATATATTACCTCATTAGCTTTACCTTTTTACCTAAGTGGTACCCACTGTCGTCTTATTTTTTTTTTTTGCGTGTAACCATGGGTCGTTACATACAGCTCGCCTCCGTCATGTCTGGAAGAGGAAAGGGTGGAAAGGTTAAGGGAAAATCCAAGTCGCGCTCCAGCTGAGCAGGACTGCAGTTCCCAGTAGAGCGAATCCACAGATTGCTGCGCAAGGGGAACTATGCAGAGCGAGGTGAAGCGGGAGTTCCAGTCTACCTGGCCGCAGAAGTGCTCCAGCTGGCGGGGAATGCCGCACGTGACAACAAGAAGACTAGAATCATCCCACGTCACCTGCAGCTCGCCATCCGTAATGACGAGGAGTTGAACAAGCTTCTGTCTGGTGTGACTATGGCCCAGGGTGGCGTCCTACCAACATCCAGGCAGTGCTGCTGCCCAAGAAGACAGAGAAAAAAGTCTTAAGGGCAACTCCTTTGCTCTGTACTTTATTCAGACCCAAGAGAGTGATGGCAAGTTTGCCGTCTAGCAGTTTCGGCTTTAGACAGTGTACGAAGCTGTGTTCTCAGCTTTGTCTATGAAAGAAAGGAAATACGGATAATAGAGAAGATATATTTTGTCAGCGCTAATGAAAATGAGATGGGGTAAGGAGCAGTGTCGGAATGCAGTTGTGCAGGAAAACGGAAGTGCTCCGAATAGACTCGCTGTCGGTGACAACATTCGCCACATTACCATAATGTAAGAATTTAGGAGCGAGCCCTTACGCGTCTCCTAACTCTTGTTGGCATGCTAGTGAACTGACTGACTTGTACGCCATTGTAAGAACCCCTCCCTCAGATAAGCAAAGGCGTTGTCTTTTTCATTTTTTTTTCGCTATATGCATAGTTATAATAAACATCTATGTTGTGTTATTTAAAAAATGTAAAAAAAAATGTTCAATCATTCCTGTTGATAAACTTGATAAATTTGGTTGATAAGCATCGACTTATTTAAGTAATATTGTATGTAAGCCAGGAATCTATAAAGTTCCAACTAAAATTGAAGTACCTCAAAAGCAGTAACGAGTAAAATGTTTTGTATTGCAAGTGCATGCTGAGAACAGTATGATAGATGAGTAATTTCTTCCAGACTTCGTGATGAATTTCAAAGTCCAGGTTTTTTTTTGTCTTAAAATGTAGCTTACCCGAAGGAAGAAAAAGACAGTTTGTGCAGGCGGATCAGGCATTACGGAATTTTGGAACTACGTAAACAAATAGTCAAGAGAGTTACGTTATGCTACTATATGTCGAAATGTAATGCTATACAAATGTCTTCGTTCATGGACCTATATACATTATTGAATTTATTTATTTTTAATAAATAACACTGCCGATATAACCTGGCAGGTAGGCTACACTACAAGTGCTACACGCGGGATTAGCCGTGGGTGGACTGATAGTCTTATCGATATTGTTTGCACAGTAAGTTTCTGGTTCTGTAAACAGTTTTCATTTTATTGATATTAATTAATTAATTTATGTTTTTAAATACAGAAAACAAATAAAATATAGGATTGGAAACAGTCATCTGCAGTCAGTGTTAATATGTTAAAAATGCACACGCACATTATAGTAATCAATAAACATTGTTAACAGGTTTTTTCTACGAACATATTTCACGTGTGCCCACTGTGCCAACGTACGAAAAGAAAACAAACTTCCAAGAAGGTCGGACGGAACCTTATTGTTAAGACGCCATTTTCATTAAAACCACTGTTTACACCGTACATCAACATGTACTAACCTGATGTATGTGAAACTCAGATTGCAATCTGCACCAAACTTAGTTGCAGACTTTCCGCCAATAAAATTATATGGTCATTGTTTTAAGTTCCATAGTAAAATCCGTTCGACGGGAAGCTTGCACACTAGTTAGCGCTTGGATTGTTGAGGCGATGCGGCATTTTATGTGCGCTTCAAAGTTTCTCGCATGTCTCCGTTGTTTCTGAGCCTCTAACACGCAGGTAGGCGGCGTCCTTAAGGCTTCTTATTAGTGTACTCATTCCAATAATATTTTTGACCACAATGTGTCTAGAGTCCATTTGCATGACTGTATACTTTTAATTGTTCCACGTTACGAACTTTCCGTTCTCTACCGGCAATAGTATAGTTCTGAATGCTACTTTATCAAAAGGAAAACGCCTTCGCACAATCACGTGCCAAAACTGTAAAGAACAGCGACGGAGGTGAACGTTTCATATACAATTCTAGCTTTCGCTCACGTATTTACGAAGAAAAAAAGCTGATGGCATAACCATAATGATACGAACTCCAGTTCTGGAATTTTGTTGGTATTATTGGTATTATTATTAACACTATTGAAAACTTTTGAAATGGTTATTTCTTCTTCCATCGATCTAGGGACTGTACATCTGTGGCTGTCGTACTAGAAGTCAGTATGTAGTGCAATGACCATTTTACGTGTAGTATTATTAATATTAAGCATTTGTCAAGAAGAGGTCAAACTAATGATAGAAATAACGACAATTTTTAGTGTCGTATCGCCTGCGTCATGTCCTTCTGCCGTACCTATGTGATTCCGGCATTACTTGACATGCTCATCTCGTCTTCCAGCTAGTTCAGATTGTTTTGAAATGGCCACTCACTACAGCGAGTGATCATTATTGCTATAGGAGATTTTGTCGCTCACGAGAATCGAGGAAAAAAGTTACATCAAGTTTAATGCAAACTGAGGGACTTGAAAGACGTGTTGAGAACTTTTTGGTATCTGCTGGGAAGAGAACGTTTGTTTACTCAAATGATACTACCTCGTATGTTCTTCAATAGTTAATTTTGTTAGCAAGATTACGCAGTCGGAATTAAAATTACTTTACCAGTTAAGTCAATTAACTTTTAAATAGCTGAACGAAATTTCGACTAATTGTCATGCTAATTATTTAAAACCCTATAATTAATATGTTTGTATGGCGTCTAATCATTTCCTGAAGACTCCGCAGCCGTCGCATTATTGAATTAGGCTACTTTATTTTTCGTTTTTACGAAATTCTGAGAAGAAGAATGCAAAATTTGCTATTATAGCGTGAATTATTATTTACCTTTCGCTACTACACAAGCATCGCAGTTGAACGTTTAACATATATTTTTTAGAACGCAAACAATGCAGCAATTTTCTTATATTAATTTGCTGGACTGATTGTGGCCGAACTATATGTTACAAGTTCAACTACGATGTTCACTTTGTTGCAACAAATTATGTAATGCAAGGTATTTCATCAAACTCATGCCTATTGCTTGCCTTAGAACACAAAATACGGTATTCAAGTACGTGGACCCGGGTGTAAAATCGATGGTTGCTTTAAAGTGGTGCACACCGTTATCATATAGTGTTTTAAGTAAAAGTGACTTGGTAGGGTGTGAAAACGTGTGTTTCCTATATGAAGGTGGTACGAAGTTCTTGGGCTAAATTGTTTTCTAATTCCTGTGTCGTGATAGTAGCATAGTGCATGTGTGTTCCTGTGAAGCCATGAGTTTGTTGGAAAAAGACTTTTGTTACCATTTTGTTTATATGCCATATGTGCACCTCGTCAACTCTGCTTCATGTTTGTTGGCCGCGTGTCTTTGTTCAGACACGTCTCTCACTTGACTGCACAAATCAGAATAAGGCAATTATAACAGCGTACGCCGGTTATTTGCCAGTAGAACTCAGACAAGTGAGTGTCAAAACATCCAATCACTGACCATCAAACAGAGCTGCAGATGTACACAGAAAGCATTGAAACCAAATGGTGCAAGAATCGTAGCTGTAGACAAGTATGTTGACGGCGGCCCATCTCGCAGGTGTGTTGACGTATGTTGTTTGCCCACAGGTCTGACCCGTCCGCCCATGTACCCCTTCACGACAGGCCAGTACCCCTACCCCATGCTCAGCCCGGAGATGTCGCAGGTTGCGGCGTCGTGGTGAGTATGCTGGCTGCGATGTCTTTCTATATACATATCTCTGATACTAGGCGATAACAATCTATTCTACATAACTGGCACATCGCCCATGTACCCTTTAACGACAGGCCAGTACCCCTACCCCATGCTCAGCCCGGAGATGTCGCAGGTTGCGGCGTCGTGGCGAGTATGCTGGCTGCGATTGCGATGTCTTTCTATATACATATCTCTGATACTAGGCGATAACAATCTATTCTACATAACTGGCACATCGCCCATGTACCCCTTCACGACAGGCCAGTACCCCTACCCCATGCTCAGCCCGGAGATGTCGCAGGTTGCGGCGTCGTGGTTAGTATGCTGGCTGCGATGTCTTCCTCTATACATATCTCTGATACTAGACCTTAACAATCTATTCTACATAACTGGCACATTGCCCATGTACCCTTTAACGACAGGCCAGTACCCCTACCCCATGCTCAGCCAGGAGATGTCGTAGGTTGCTGCGTCGTGGTGAGTATACTGGCCGCGATGTCTTCCTATATACATATCTGTGGTACTAGGCGATAACAATCTATTCTACATAACTGGTGTATCCACCCATGTACCCCTTCAAGACAGGCCAGTACCCCTACCCTATGCTCAGCCCGGATATGTCGCAGGTTGCGGCGTCGTGGTGAGTATACTGGGCCGCGATGTCTTTCTCTATAAGTATCTGTGATACTAGGCGAAAACAGTCTATTCCTACATAACTGACGTGCTCTATTGTTGTAAACTGTTGCATGCACCTCTGTCATTAGCTGGCAATTTCGTGACGCGTTTCGGAGAGCACTTCTAACCCAACAGTAAAAGTTCAGCGGTAGAATTTAGTATTCCACAGTGCAGCAGCCAATCATATTATTTATCGTGCAGTGCCTTAAAGTCTCGTATTAGCAAACTATTACGTGAATGACTCTTTAATGTTATCACTCGAGTATTGATGGTGACTATCTGGTTTATGGGACGTTCCACTTACTTTCATTGTCGTTCGGATTTTAAACGCCGACTATGCGTAGTTCTGACGACAGGCGATTAAACTTCCTCCATCCGACTGTCAATATTGAATATATGTGGATGTTCTTGAGAAAGGAAGATAATAGTTTCGTGGCTCCTGTGTGACTGCTCTGGGAACTACAGAAAATGTGACCGTTATGTAAAGGCATTTATGGTTGACACATTGTTTCTAATTACAGTAGAGCACCAATGATCTGAGTTACAGTGTACATGACAACCTCGGATACCCATAAATTCGGGCAACACGGACTAAAAGTAAAATAACATTTACCGGGCAACATTTACTAAAAAACTTGTCTCACATCATGGCTTATGACACCAAAATAGAAACGAGTATACAGTCAAGTCAAATTTCATTACAAACTGTATGCTGCATTCAGACACACAGCACACAAATATTTTTGTTCACATGCAGTACAGTGCTTTTATCTAGAGATTTTACAAAATAAATTACGTAAGCACTTCTATGCAGCGATGCCACGCATTATTCGCAATACTATGGCGTCTGCTGGTGGCTTGTCGACTTACTGTCTTGACAAAATTCTAATATTATAGTGGAATTCACCCGGCGCCCTCCGTGGTTCTAAACCTTCCTTCAGGCAGCAGCCATCATCATAGTGGAATGGTAAAATATGAATATTTATCATTTCTTCGTAGAGTACCTCGGATAACACTGACGCTCAGTTGATTGGGACTCTTTATAATCGTGGCTCCACTATATTTAATTGTTGCTGCAAACGAACATTTTTCAAAATTTTCGTAGGAATTCTGACGCATCGCATCGAATGAATGTTTTTCTAACTTCGTTTAGGAATTTTCATATTTTCAAACGAACTCTAAATTATTTGTAATCATGGATGCTCTGATACGTACATGCTTTCGCATAGCGAATTATCTGTTTTGTACATTTATATTTTGTTTTGTTTAGTTTCGCATGTAGTTCCCCTAATTTCATCATCTGTATAGTGTAATGGACAGTGTGTAACTCTCCGAGCGTCAGCTCTGAACCCTTGGCGTGTATGCATTTTTCTTCGTAATCTTGATGTACGCTATATTAACACAGTATCAAATACGTCCTAACTTACGACGTCACTACGGCTACCATGTGTGTTGCATGCTATTGGACCTTGTTGTGTCATTTATATATTTACGGGCGAAAACACATACCCGCTAGGGACTAAAGTTGGCGCGCGGACAGTAGGCTATGCGTTGTGTGTGGCGTGTGTGTGGGTGAGTGAGTGAGTGAGTGTGTGAGATGTTTGTTGTTACCTGTTGCAGGCACACCCCTAGCGTATACCCGATCTCTTCGGCAGGGGCGGGGTTTCGAAGCCCATACCCCACCTCCCTGCCAATCACGAGTACAAGTTTAACAAGGTAAGGCCTCACTTCAGTGCTGCTTATGTGTGTTTATTCTGGTGTTGGTGTTTTCAGTACTGCTGTAGCTATGTTGAAGAGGAGCCTGAATGTCGACTTAAGTTTTTAAGCTATACGTTATGTTTATTTGTAAACACTACTTTCGTCGCGTTGCAATATGTAAATTGGTAAATAACGTGTCTAAAGCTTGGATACAAATACTTTTGTTGTGTTTAGCGGACAATATGAGTTGTTAGTTTTGCACATCACACAAGTAGGTTCAGAGAATTCATTACAAAATTACCTATGTCAAATCGAAAATCAATAATACACGCGATTATTGATTTAAATCCTACTTTGTAACACTTCCAACTTTGTAATGTTTCTTCTCCCTTGAAGACGGAAAGGAACATTTACTGTGTTCTAAGAAATAACATTTTGACCCTTTATTGAGCGAGGCCATTCCTTAAAAAAAATTGAATAACCTATACTTCATGGTATAATCTCTTCAAAAGAAACATATGTTTTAGCATTATTGTGAAATGCGTTTTTTTTTTGTGTCTTAAATATTACATAACGTACGTTTTCGAAAAATCACCCGAATATTTAGGAGGAAAATTCATGCGCAAAATGGTGCTCAACTCGTAACAGAGAGCCTCCTTTGGTTTTAGAGTTTAAAATTCGTATTATTTCAAGAAATCGAAAATGGCGATGGATAAATCCACTTTATTTAACATAAATCCACTTTATTTAACGTTAATCAGTAACCATACGGAAAAAAACAGGTTTAACTCCACTAGCTGTAATAAAAACAATATGGCTGGTACCATATAATTGCATACAAATTTCTAACCGTCACGTGTTATCGCTAATTGATGTGACTGTCGCATCCAGTACGCCCTACTGACCATAAAGGTAGTCTTTTGAAAAGTGGCTTTAAAAATACGCACACACGATAGTGTCAGATGTGTAGTGATCCCCCTTCTTTTTTATGGGAGAACAGTTTAACAATATTATGTTCCGCACGGGGACGATATCGCATAACGCAAAAATTGTTTTTTAAAAGTGTTTCTTTCTTCACGAGTTGAACTAAGCTGTCAGTTGCAATGTATAATTGTCACAATTTTTCACAAGAAGTCATCTCCTGAAATATTTTGGTCGTGTTTCAGAACATTTTGGATATGTGCGCGTAAGAAAGTTAACGTAAAAAAAACGACAGAAAAATAAGTTTTTTAAATATATAATTGTTATAAGTGGGTGCCTTGAATATGCATGTACAAAAGTTTTACTTGTAAAGGTGAAAAAGGGAGGAAGTACTTATTCTGTGAGTTTTGGACTTAAACAGTTTAATACGATATGTGGCTTATAATGTGCACGTAATTTGTATAGGTGGTTTGCAATAAAGTGAGCATTTTTTAAAGACAATCTTGTCTAGAATAATAATTTTAAAATATTATTTATTGTGATCTCAGGTGTAAAATTTTGAGTACAGCACAATCTATACACTTTTGTTACTTAGGTTACTTTCTTAAATTGACAAGTGGCAGGAAACTATATATTTTCGGAAAGATAAAAACTAACTAGTGTTTCAAAAGTGCTTACTTTTCCCCGAACCACTTATAATTATTCAGTTTTGCTCAGCAGGGAGCTAGTGGATAGTCAGGGTGCTGGTGTGAGAGATGATAGTGTTGTGTGTAGCAGGTGTGTTTGTGTGTGTGTTGCAGCGACTTCTACAGGTTCTCGCCGACAGGACTGATCCCACCGCACGGTCTGAGCCCGCACGGCCACCACCACCCCTCCCACGCTCACTCGCTCGCCTCCCACGCCGCCATCATTACCCCGGGCCCCAAGCAGGAGCTGCCGTCGCACCCGCTGGACCACAACCACAGGTAGGCCAGGCCAGCTTCTCCTAGCGAGTACAGGCTACAAACCAACGAGCTATAAAGTAAACATAGAGAGGCGGAAACAGCAATCTCCAAGGCTCTGAGGTGAAGCCCAATTGAACGTGGTATTTTGACTCTAGATAAAATGGCGGACACTTATTTCCGGTCGAGAGACGAGAGCGAGTATGCTAATTTAAACTTTATCACAGTATAATATATTACAATAATTATTGGCATTTTTTCCTGTGTTTAGCGGGAATATAGTGGAGCTATCAAGTAACGGATTTTATGCGAACATAATGACGGATTTTTAACATAATGTTGGCCACACTGCTGTTCGCCATGTTTTCTGGGGTCAAAACAGCCGTTCAATTGGGCTTCACTTTGGAAGCGTTTCCGCCCCTCTATGTTAACTATATAGCTCGTTGCTACAAACCTTCTCCGGCTGACAACCTAACAGCGTCGTTGTAGGGCACGGCGGCAGATTCTCAGAACTAAACCATCCATAATGCACGTACCAGTGACCATTAAGTATCTACTGACTACTGAACCTTTCGTGACCACTCGCTAATAAGCAGCACCTGCAGACCAGCGTGTCTGTGGTCGTAGCTTCACTTAGCACATAATCCTGTACATTTCTCGGTAAGAACCCTGCCTGACAGTGTCTCCCCTGTCGCCACCACGTCCAAGATTGCAACTGGTACTTCGTTCTTTTATACTAGAATCGCACTAGTCAAAGGCGGGGCCGCGGTGGCCGAATGGTCAGTCAGATCATTCGCCTCCCACCAAAACGATCCTGGTTCGATTCTCGGCAGGGTCGGATTCGCATGTGGGAATAATGCCGGACGATAACGTTGGTCGCGGTTTTTCCTCGGGTATCTGCCTTTTTTCCCGCCCTTTCGTTCCGGCTCTTCTCCATACCTCATGTCACCCTTCACCAGCGCTGTAGACCTCAATGTTTAGCGCTGGCCAAATTTTGTAACTCACTAGTCAAAGAGACACACAGATGATAGTGCAGAATCGTAGGATCTCTACACATTGCTATTCTTTGATCAGGTGATTCTTGGTTAATTGAAAGCTTCAGATCTTCTAACAACAAATCATATTTTACTCCATCATTAGACATTAAATCTTCAGAAAAATGAAATTGTACATCCTGTGTGTTAGTGTGCATCCTGTGTATTAGTCACACAACAATTTCTGTCTGATAGGGGTGTAAAATGTTTGTTTGAAGAACAATTTTGCGGTATCTTTAAAAAAAATTCTACTTAACCTTCAACAGCTAACATATTAAACTTTAGGCTAAAATATGTCTTGTATTAACTTCTTATCACTAATGCATTGGTTGGACGACATGTTAAACACACTGCAAAATAGCTTAACTAATCATACATTTTGGGGATTTGCGCTAGCACTGATATTGCCAGATTTGCAATATTGTTACTATGTTATTTAATATTAATTTATACTGTTAATTAAAAAAACAAAATTAACGTAGCATGGTGTAAGAGTATACTAAATGCCAAAAGAATTATACAGAGATACACAGTGCACATATATTAGGCCTCCATAATCTGCTGCATACCTTTCTTTTATTAGGTTAGGGTGCCAGGAAATAACCAGAGTCTATTTCTAAATGTTTTCGCAACATGACTGGCATAGCATAAAGTAGATCTGTAATGTTAACACTTAATTGTCGATTGAAAAGTAATTTTTAATGTCTTTGAAATAATACTTCAATGGGAGTGAATTTTTAAGTGAACATTTAGTGCTACATTGTCCCAGAAAACTAAGACCAAAATAAGAACAGTAAAGGGAAAAAATTCTTTGTGTCTGTCATTGTTTGTGCTGTCTTAAATGTAGTGTCATGAGTTTTCTAAGTTTTCTTTGTTTATTTTTATGTTAGGTTATATGTTTTGAATATTAGTTTTTTGTAATTTCACATAATTCTTCATGGTGTTAATGTTTTGTTACCTACTTATTTTGTACAAAATTTGGATTGTATGTAAAAATTTCTTGTCCCACTTTAGGTTTTTTGGACCACAATATTGTTTGTCCACAATATTTCACTTAACAATATGTATTTTTTTTAGGAAATTGGATCACTTATCCAGATGATAAATTTCACAAATTTATCTTTTACTAAACAGATTATTTCCTTAGTTTTGGTGTCAACAAAAAAAGTTCTTTTACTTGAACATAACATTTTATGAAAAATGATAAACTTCATGTTACCCATGCCATATAACAGTCTTTGCTCATGGAGAGATAGCAGATAAGTATGCCTGTATACAGTATAAAATAGAAGTAAAACCTAATTTATCGCAGGAGGTGGGACAACTTTGCATATCTGTGCGTCACTGGTATTTGTAATGTTTTAAGTGAAGTCGTACCTTGCAGTCTATAAACTGATCCATTTATTTGTGGCATGAGTTACAATTTGATTTTCACATTTCCAGACTTAGATATTGACTTCTCAAGTTATAGAAAATTGTTTGTTTGTTTAGCCACTAGATGAAAAACTTTCGTCTGCTGATGCTACTTATAACAGCTAAAAAAACATAATAATAGTGTATAGTAATGTAAATTTGAGGAAAATTACTTAAAACCTCTAAGGATAATTGATCACCTTCCAGTCATCTTTTTATATTAAAACGGACTTTGAATTGTTTCATAGATCAATGAGGTGCTTTGTCATATGTTGGTGCTTTTCACTTTATTTTTTGCTTACATTAAATAATTCCTAATTTCTTTTCAGTTATGTGATACTTTTTATACTATGTTTTTATGCCTAATTCCATAACCTGTGTAGGAATATAATATTTAGCATACAAATTATAAATCCTAGGTATAAGTGATCAGCCTTCATCACAGATGCATTATTACCTCATAATGAAGTAACAGATAATGCGAGCTTTTAAATGTTCTAACACTGAATGGAGTATCAGGTACAAGTAGTGACAGTGCAGCTGAACTATTTGGGTAACAACAGGTGGCAGAAATGTGGTTCTCTTTTATGACTTAAATGTGCGACTTGGCAACAAATCGGCTGGTTTTGTGGATGTATCTACTTCTAATATACATTTTACATTGTTTGGTAATGCTAAGGAAATAAGAGACAGATGACACCAGCAGACACTTCTTGCTTTTGTATCCCAACACTGTCGTAACACATTGTCTGTTGTCTGTCTACTTATACACCCACTGTTGGCCAGGTTAAGGTTGGTCAGCTGATAGTTTTTTTTAGGTTGTGGGAAAAAATGGGAGGGGGTAGAATGATCACATATTTCAGCATCTGCTTATTTAATTTTTTGGGAGTCTATCCATGGACAACTAATTTATTTAGGAAAAAAAAAAGCTAGTGATGCTTTTAAAATATGGAATACAATTACTACTGCACTTAGTATGCAAGACATGTAATGGTCAGATATGTTAATGTTGATTTAAGACTTAGCATAGACGTTAGGTGTATTTTATCATAGAACTGCAGATAATGGACCTTTTTAAGAGTGGTTTTTGTAACATTTAGTTTTGTTATTTGCCCACGATGTAGCTGATTACAGGGCAGTGGATAATGTTATACATCAGCTACATATATATTTAAATACAAATATGTTCGTATACAATAAAACATTTAAAATGTTGTTGACATTCCTGTATGTTACATTGTTACATAATATGTAAAATCACCCACGTTAGTACACACAGTTTTGTGAATGGTAGGGAGAATAGCCACAGGAAGTGTAATAAACTTTGGCCATGACCATCTCGAGGAAGTTAGCAGGTATAAAATCGTGTAGCAGCATGTACTATACTGTGACAGAGAATGCGAGTGTAAATGGAGAAAAAAAGAGAGTGGTATCTACGTACTCGTTAGCAAAATAAAAGAGTAGGAGGCAGTTACTCATTTCCTAAGTAGTTGTTTGGATGTCTCATGGCGCAGTTACGCTGGTATTAGCCTCATCCCGCCCCCGCTTGCAAAACCCGGGTGGTTCAGGACGTCGAGGTAGTGACGTGGTGTGTGGGTGGGGTAGGCTCCAGCCCGCGATTGGCTGCCGGCGCTGGTAGTCATGACTACCGGCTGCTGGGCCGAGATGACTGGCTGGCCCGGGGGAGGGGGAAGTGGATCGATGCTCGACGAGGGAAGGTTTTTTGTGGGTGTATTGAGAAAAAAGAGGAGGGGGTGAGTGCTTGGCCCGTGGACGTGCGAATATTCTAATGGACAGGCCGTCGGTCATCCCGGCCTAGTCTGTCGTCAGGCTTCCATCTTACTGGCTCTGCTCTACTCAGCCTTACGGCCAAGTTTGTGAATTGTGCCACATGATGGAAGAAAATGGTAACAAACTTTAGGCATTTCACGTATTGCACGGAGACACATGCAAACCACAGACATATCCGGTAAACACGTTAAGAGGGAGATATAGTCGCCATTTTGAATTTTTGTATCATAACTTTTAGTTTGGATAAATTTATAGAACTTTAAAAACTAACTGCCGAATAGAGTGCGTTGCTAGAATTTTGGACATCATAAATCTTTGTTTACAGTTACTTTGTCACAGATATAATTGCAGTTAAGAAAGTTATAAGAATTTTCTAACTGCAGTTATACCTGCAACGGCAAACAGTTTATGACGTCAAAATTTCTACAGGTATACATTCTATTCTGTATTAGGTTTAAGTTCTATAAATTTAGCCAAAATAAAAGTTACGACACAAAATGCAAAAACTCAAATCGCGACGATCTCGCCCCCTCATATGCCTTGTACAGCCGCTGTCGAACTGACATTCATACTGCCATAAGAGCGGTATTTCCGGCGCTCAATCAGATTGGTTAGGTGTTTTCCGAGCGCATGTAGGCCTACCAATGTCTTATATGTATTCCAATAAATTAAATTTTACTTTAAATTTCTGGACGTATACGAATTAGTTAAACTGTCGGTGACGCAGTCGTGATCGTAATATAATTGTTTACAGTGTGGATTTATTACTTCAAGTAAATTAACTAAACGAAACTCCTCACTCTTCGTGGCGATGCGGGTTTGATTCCCAAACATTTCTGAGTAAATATCCGCTATTCTTCGTTAAACCTCTCTGGGTAAACATTCAATTTTCACACCATCGTATGTATGAGCCTGCAAACGCATCCCACAGTCTTATTATAACATAACGTACCTAGAATCAAAAGTTACTCGTAAGAAATGTTTTCATTTATATCCATGGAAATGGTTCGCCTGATTGCCACAACGCCGGCAACTGGTTCGGAAAGCTTTCCCCCCTCCCACAATCTCCCGCACCTGTTGCAGTGAATACTGAGAGGAACCCAGATGCCAGGTAACCATTCAGCGCATAAATGTAAATATTAAGTTACTTAGTATTTGACGTAGCGGTTGGTGCAATGGCTGGGATTACTAGGAAACATACCTTCTAACATGGCGATTAGGGCCCAATTCTGTGCGGAGTGAATACCAAATATTTTCGTACGTGGAAAACGTGGTGGGCGTTGACGATGGTTTGGTGTTTTCTGGAGGTACTCCCACGTTTTCTTCCTTTGCATTCCATCGCTTCTCCATTGTAGGGCTTCTTTTCATGTCATCCTTAGGACGGTTCTGTGCGACCAGTCAGAAGTCTACTCTTGGGATGGGATACCCTGCTCTGGGATGCCCTCCCTACACACTTACTTACGTATCTTACAGGTATTGAGTTTCGCCAATACATGTGCACGGGTATACATAATTTTACTGAACGAGATGTACAGAAATTGAATGTCCAAACTGTAGATACAGTATATTTGTGTAGTAGTCCACTGCACTTATATCCGAGAAAGGTTTTGATGCAACTACACACACACACACACACACACACA
>PNEQ01094432.1:0-23384 GCA_003012365.1 Medauroidea extradentata | reverse complement strand
ACACATCATTTTCACTTTCACACTCCATGTCTAGCAGCTAATCATAAATAAAAATAAATGGTATTCCAGGTGGGCCAACATGTAAAATAAAACATTCTCTTCACGTCCATAGAGGTATCTGTTCACCTAGTGCACAGAGAAACAGCACATGTCATTGACATGTGTCATTTCTCCAGGGACTGCAATAATGGTGGGCTTCATAAATAACATTTCGAGGCATCGCAGATGTGCTCTTTCTGCATGAACATATCAGGATTCATGTACAAAAGCACATCACGGCGAAAACCTATTTTGTGAAAAATAGTGACATGTGTTGTTTCTGAAATGACCGATTCAACTATACTGCTACTTTGAACAAAAATGTGTGTTGACACATTTGGCGGTCTTTAGTTCTGCCAGGTTGTCACCCTGGGTCGCGCTCCGTGATTTAGAGCCGTTGAACGTTATTACTCATGCATTTTTGGGAACATAGTAAACAGACGTTTGAATGCTGCATTAACTCTCTAAAATTATTCTGTGTTTTATGATATATGGGTTTTCTTTGCCTTCCGCCCGCACTGGAAGTTAGAGTTGCACGTGCTTCGGCGAGTACACACCTCGGGAACCGCGACGGTGTCATGCCTGACGAAACTACCAATGTCCCTTGCAAATTACTTGCTGCTTCACGTTGCGGTGGTGGTGGTTTCCTTGTTACGTGCGTAATTAGCTGTTTTGGTCAGTTAGCTACCACATGGGCGGATGACGCATTAATGTAACCTGCTCAGTTGACTTGGCTGGCTTGGGGTAGCCCTAGGGTGCGTTCCTTACGCTCAGCTAGCCACCGACGATGCTGGCCATCCTGGCTGGTATCGCTATAGGAAGGCCGCGAACGGTCGCTGGAATTGTGTGGGCAGTTGCGCACACGTCACTACTGTAAGACCACTGCGCACAGGTGGGGAACATATGTATTATTAACAAGAACATTCCCCTTCCTACAGAAAGACCACTGCGCAACAGGTGGGGAAAATATATGTATTATTAACAAGAACATTCCCCTTCCTACAGAAAGACCACTGCGCAACAGGTGGGGAACATATGTATTATTAACAAGAACATTCCCCTTCCTACAGAAAGACCACTGCGCACAGGTGGGGAACATACGTATTATTAACAAGAACATTCCCCTTCCTACAGAAAGACCACTGCGCAACAGGTGGGGGAAATATTTATTATTAACAAGAATGTTCCCCTTCCTACAGAAAAACCACTGCGCACAGGTGGGGAAAATATGTATTATTAAAAAGAACATTCCCCTTCCTACAGAAAGACCACTGCGCACAGGTGGGGAAAATATGTATTATTAACAAGAACATTCCCCTTCATGCAGAAAGACCACTGCGCAACAGGTGGGGAAAATATGTATTATTAACAAGAATGTTCCCCTTCATGCAGAAAGACCACTCTGCACAGGTGGGGAACATATGTATTATTAACAAGAATGCTCCTCTTCCAACAGAAAGACCACTGCGCACAGGTGGGGAACATATGTATTATTATTATAAGAATGTTCCCCTTCCTACAGAAAGACCACTGCGCACAGGTGGGGAACATATGTATTATTAACAAGAATGTTCCCCTTCATGCAGAAAGACCACTGCGCACAGGTGGGGAACATATGTATTATTAACAAGAATGTTCCTCTTCCTACAGAAAGACCACTGCGAAAAGGGTGGGGAACATATGTATTATTAACAAGAATGTTAGCCTTTCTACAGAAAGACCACTGCGCACAGGTGGGGAACATGTATTATTAACAAGAATGTTCCCCTTGCTACAGAAAGACCACTGCGCAATATGTGGGGAAAATATGTATTATTAACAAGAATGTTCCCATTCCTACAGAAAGGCCACTGCGCAACAGGTGGTGAAAATATGTATTATTAACAAGAATGTTAGCCTTTCTACAGAAAGACCACTGCGCACAGGTGGGGAACATATGTATTATTAACAAGAACGTTCCCCTTGCTACAGAAAGACCACTGCGCACAGGTGGGGAACATATGTATTATTAACAAGAATGTTCCTCTTCCTACAGAAAGACCACTGCGAAACGGGTGGGGAACATATGTATTATTAACAAGAATGTTAGCCTTTCTACAGAAAGACCACTGCACACAGGTGGGGAACATGTATTATTAACAAGAATGTTCCCCTTGCTACAGAAAGACCACTGCGCAATATGTGGGGAAAATATGTATTATTAACAAGAATGTTCCCATTCCTACAGAAAGGCCACTGCGCAACAGGTGGTGAAAATATGTATTATTAACAAGAATGTTAGCCTTTCTACAGAAAGACCACTGGGCACAGGTGGGGAACATATGTATTATTAACAAGAACGTTCCCCTTGCTACAGAAAGACCACTGCGCACAGGTGGGGAACATATGTATTATTAACAAGAATGTTCCTCTTCCTACAGAAAGACCACTGCGAAACAGATGGGGAAAATATGTATTATTAACAAGAATGTTCCCCTTCCTTCAGAAAGACCACTGCGCAACATGTGGGGAAAATATGTATTATTAACAAGAATGTTCCCCTTCCTTCAGAAAGACCACTGCGCAACATGTGGGGAAAATATGTATTATTAACAAGAATGTTCCCCTTCCTACAGAAAGACCTCTGCGCACAGGTGGGGAACATATGTATTATTAACAAGAATGTTCCCCTTCCTACAGAAAGACCACTGCAAACAGGTGCGGAACATATGTATTATTAACAAAAACTTTCCCCTTCCTACAGGAAGACCACTGTGCATAGGTGGGTAACAGTGTGTTCTATATGTAATTTTAAGGGATGAAGGGTTTGGGATTCACTATCTTATGCGGCCCTACAAAGGGAATCTTTGAAGCAACGTAAAATAATAACTATCATTTAAGTAGGGCAAGAAGGTAGGTAGAATGCACTTTAGGATTGTTGTCGTGTAAATGGAGAATATTTCATCAACTGATGAACGTCTCCACGGAGTTTGCGATGAAGATTGTACAAGCATGCTGCATTTTGCATAATTTTGTGAGGGAAAGGGACTGGTACACATCTGAGGAAACACAGTAATAGGTCTGGAGGAAATTCCTGACATTACAGCTGAGCGTGGTAACGTGGTGGCTAATGACATTCGGGAAATATTTACAGACTACTTCATGACCGACGAAGGTGGTCTTTATTAGCTGTGGGCAAGTACGTTAAGAAAGTCTGGCAATATGTAGAAGAAATATCTGATTATTATAGTCATTAGCTCACACCAATATTCTTGTAAAAGTGTTACAATCTTATATATTTAATTTTGCTAAAATCGCATTACAGTTTACTGATATATGTTGTGTTAGCTTGTTCACTTGTAGTACACAAGAAGGGTATAATTATATTGTAGATGAAGAATATTACCATTGAACTTGTATGTTAAACATATAAAATAAATTACACAAGGAAGATCACTCAGATTATTTATGTTTAGAAAAACTATATTAAATAGATGACAAATCCCTTATGGCGAATAAGAGCCCTTATCTTTGTAACTATCTCATTTTCACTATAACATCTAGTTTTCAGTGTTATGAGTATAAAGATGGCAATACATTGACGCCGGCCGCAGGAAAGTAAAAAATCGTTAAATACCATTAACACAAACATAAAGAGACCAAAATGTCTACAATTTTGTAAAAATGAGGTTTGTATTATTATTTTTTGGCTGAAACTTAAAAAAGCACTCCAAAATATTTTTGGGTTCTTTATCCCTAAAATACAAACATTGATAGCATACTGTTTCAGTTGTATCAATGGACTAAATGTTACATGGTTTTATGTCTAAGAATATTTCTTTCCATACACAGGAAATTAGAATAATTTTTCATCTTTACTAAAATTTTCATATTTCAACATCAATTACAAATGGAGCTACACATGTCCGTGCAAACACTGTTTTACAGATAAACCTGACCCTTGAATGCTCTTAATGTGTGCCAGTACCTGTATGTTGCAACAGAATGTGTATTGGTATGTTATCAATGTAATTTACAATTGCATTATTATCTACACATGCTGCAATATTTTCAAATCTGATATTACCACATACGTACCATATTTGTTTCTTACTGCATCACCCATGTCGTCGAAATCTTTGTTCATTTAATTGAAAACTTCTATCCATGCTGCAGTATTTTCCGCTCGGGACTTGTACTCATCTAAACTTTTATTCCAAAGAACGTGTCTACTTGATATTAGAGTAATAAGCTAGTCTACATCACATTCAGTCATTGTATCATTGTATTTCGTACTGCGACAAATGTGAATACTACACTGTCTCGTCGCACACTACGTTGACTTTTTGCAACATTTCGGGAGCTGACATCTGCTCCCGTCATCTTCTGGGATGCCATAATATTGCAATGACGTATGTCCACAATAGTACAGTACGTTATTCTGTCCATTGCAAGAAACATTCAAATACATTATATTCCAGCTTGTTAAACTATTGGAAAATTGTACTTAACATAACCTAATACGGTTATATTAAGTATTAAGTAACCTGCCGAGATTTATCTCTATATATAAAAGACAACCCTGATTGACTTACTGATTGACTGACTGACATATCAAACTGCAGCCCAAACCGCTGTACCTAGAATCATGAAACTTTTGTGTGGTTTCCCGTCAAGTCGTACACGAGCACTATGAAGGGATTTTTCGAAACGCGGCCTCTAAGGGGGTGAAAAGGGGGGAAATGTATTTCCGAAGAAACTTCAATAAAGCTCTAACCCGACGGTCTATCATCGCGATTTTTACTTTAATAGGACACACGTAAAAGTACGCATTAGCCAATTTAAGGATTTTTTGAAATTCAACATCTAAGGGGGTGAAAAGAACTGAAATACGTTTCCGATTAACTATCGATATTTACCGAACCCTTCATTATTTGATAGAGAGCTGGTATTCACTTCAAAATGTTGCTTACGTAAATACCTAAAAAGTAATTTTGCTACAATTTTTAGAAATTCAAACACCAAGTAGTAAAATGTGTTTTTTATAAATCGTCTATATCACTGATGCACAATTGACTGTCATCGTGATTTTTACTTCAATTACTTACGTATACAAATATCTATGATAGTATTTCTAGATGTTTCGAAATTCGTTAATTAAGGGGTGAAAATACGTGAATTGTGTTTTCGATTATCCCTTCATATCTATCGAACCAATCGAGATATCGAAGTGCTCTTTGCTTTAGATTGATGCTTTTGTAAATATCCCAAATATCGTTCAAAAATATTTTCCGTAATTAGCCCCAAACAGGTAAAAAAGGATCAAATGTGTTTTCGATTCACAATCGATATATATCGATCCCATTGATTTTTATATAGCGACGTGATTTTTATTTAAAATGTATGCTTAGTAAGTAATTTCAGGAATTTTCGAAATTCGCCACCTGAGGAGGTGAAAAGGAATGAAAATTGTTTTTAATTAATCTTCGATATAGATTTAACCGAAGGGGCTTGTGTGATTTCACGTCCAAGGGACACCAGTTAAGTAGTCTAAAATGTGATACAAGGATACTTCGAAATTCAGTCTAGGAGGTGAAAAACCTTGAATATGTTTTAGGTAAATACTCGATATCTGTCGGAACACTTCGAGATATAGTGTTAAATTTTGTTTCACGATGATGTTTACAGAAATGATAGAAAATATGTTTTAAGATTTTTCGAAATTCGTACTCTCAGTACTGTGCAGGGGTCATAAGTGTTTTATAATGAATGATTGATTTTGATTCGACTGGATGGGTTACCGTCGTGACTTGCACCTTAATAGGATACTTTTATAAAGGCCAAAGATGTTAAATTAAAATATTTCGAAATTTGACACCCAAACGAGTGAAAAAGCACAACATTTGTTTTCATTCAACTCATGATATGTATCTAACTAATAGAGGTATGGAGGTGTAGTTCGCGTCAGAATGATGCTTATGTAAGCATTTAAAAAATTATATGTAAGTTTTTTTTATTTTAAGATAACTTGATAATTAAGAAGAAAACTAAGTTTGTAAACTTTTACGGCAGACGATACGAAAAGTGAATACAACCAGCGATAAGTAAATTATACAGGGTTTTAGACTATGAGCCGAGGATATGAATACTTTATTTTTTGAATTAAATTTGTTTTCAGGAATTATTTCTACGTTATATACCTGACGCAGTTGTCCGTAGTTCAAGTCTACATTCCGGGAGCAAAGCCACGGGTGCACTGCTAGGTCTACATAAATTAATTAGTTGTTTTTTTTTCACATCCAAAATTACGAATTCTACGATAGTATTAATTTTGTTTTAGAGTTGATTTATTTAGAAACTACGAATTTTTTTAAAATTAAAAACTTATTTGCTACATATACAGTAATACTACGGGCTTTTAATTTACATCATTACGGTTTTAAACGGATATGTACATGTTTTTCAGGTTAAAAGCGGAATATGAAACGTAAGTAAAGAGTAGCCGACGAATTTACGGATGTATTTGGGAATTTACCGTGCTACATCAGCTCATTAAATTTTACACCTTAAATCTGCAAATATTTACTGCACTAACCTGGTCACGTGGTTGTTTTATTAACCTAAATAGTAGTTGCGGACCCGACCACTGAGTTGATGTAAGGTTAATTCTGCTACAGGCTAGAAAGATCAATGTTATAAGTTTGTCATAGGGAAAGTTTCTGCCGCTTGAGCGCTGGTAGCAGTAGTGCACCAAGCAAACCAATCACTGAGCGCTCCTGATTTTAACTTGCATTAAGTTGATTATTTAAAACGCTAAACCGGTTTCTATTTACGTAAAAAGTAAATTAAATTACGTCTATCATTTCCAAGATTATTTAAATTTCATTTTATTACGGTTTCTTATTTATCTGGTACATTATAGATTTTGAAGCGAAACTAACCGCAGAAACTTTCCCTGTGCCAAGCTCTTCCATAAGAAAACCTATTTTCTTTCTATCCAGTAGTAGAATCAACTTTCGTTGAACTAAACACTTCGTTTTCATGTACAATGTCGCAGAAAAAAAGTTGGCGATATATTTTGAAAAGAAAATACAAGTCTACGTGTATTTTTATGCACTGGTAATAATTTCATAATTTATTATTCTTAGATAATTTTGTTATTGGCATATAGTAACTGTGCTGTACAAAATACGACACGACTTAAATAATAAACGTTTAAAATTTTTTAAAATAAATTTTTCCTAAATTCAGGCTAACTAAATGTTTGCATTGTTACTAACTTATTTAATTTAAATTAACAGTAATTACAGTTATTGAGTAATTTGAATTTATTAAAGTTATTTCTGAAAAATCACTTGCAGTTGCAGCGATTCATTCTTGTTACATTAGTTGTGGTATGGGACACAGTCACTTTGTGTTGTCTTCTCCTTGAAACACGATAGACGTTGCGATAGTTTTGGTCTTCTGTAAAAATTTGTTTTTTTGCCACTGGTCATACTTTACTTCCTGTCTCTTTCTTCTCTTTTGAGTGTGGTTCACTTTTGGAATGACTTTGGTATGTGACTTTGTCGTTTCATTTGTAACCATACTTTCTGGCAATTTAACCTTTTTTCTGTTTATTAAGTTGAATTTTACTATTTCTTTTGGTCTTGTTAGTTGCCAGTAAATCTTGGTTGTCTTGTTTTGTGGGTTTTCAGTTCTTTTCAGTGTGGAACTTGTCTGGTGATGTAGTTCTTTGTTGTTGGTGGATTGATCACCTGCCAGCAGCACTGAACACACACTTTTAGCTAGCCTAGCGAGTGACAGTCAGGACTTTCTGCTGGACTTGTGCCAGTTTTGTTGGGTTTTTGTCCTTTTGTTTTGTGTCTTTTGTTTGGAGTCATGTGTTTGTGGGTCTGCAGTGCCTCTTCACATGTTTTGTTTGCCTCTTACTGGGTTTGCTCCTGGACACTTGGACATTTCTTTTCTTTTGATGTGTGCGCTGCCGAAAAAACAGCGGTACTAGGTTTAAGTTTCTTTGTACATATTAGTTTGTAAGTTTGTTTGAAGGAGTCGTGATTTGGGCATTTCGTTTTCTTTCACGTTTTGTTTCTCCTTTTCTTTGTTTTGGGTTGAAGGAAGTTTCTTGACATCCTGTTTTGTCCCTTTGTGGATTTTTGTTGTCCTGGGTACTTATTGCCTCCTCTCTGTTTTGTGCTGTCTGCAACACTTGCAAGCTACTATTAATTTGTATTTTAGAAAATTAAAAATTCTTGCTATTTCTTCTTTACTTGTTTCATAAACTTTCTTATCATTGTTGAATTTATTCAAAATTTCATTCATACTGCTATTTGTTTATTATTAACAGTGATAAATTTTATGTCTATATGTTTAGTTTTGATGTTCTTCTGTTTTCCTTGCTGAAAATCTCGCTCTTATTTTTGTCGACGCTTATGTCTCCTTTCAGGGCAGAAGTGTGTTGCCGTATCAAATACGACACGACTTATATAATGTATGTATTAAACTTTTGTAAATAAATTTTTCCTAAATTTGCGCTAATTAATTTGTTTGCATTGTTATTAACTTAATTTATATTAACAATAATTACAGTTATTGAGAAATTTAAATTTATTAATGATATTTCAGAAAGTTAACTTTCAATTACAGCTATTCATCTTTTTTACATTATCTCGAACCGAACCTAGTCGCGCTACTGTATTTATTTCCTCTTAGCAGGATATAAGCTGCTGTGTTTTTTCATTCCTCTGTCAGTTGTTCTGTCGTACCTCTGTCTTCATGCCACGTGCTGCTGTCATTGCAGTGTGTGATTTCTGTATTTCACCGCGTGATTTCTATGCAGTTTAGCGATTCTGATCACATGATTGTTGCATGCTACTGTGCTACAATGCGCACTTTGCCGATGTTGGTACTGTTGTTGATCATTTTCGATGCTCTTTTGTTCAACGTTTCTGCAGCTTCTTCTGTTGCATTTCTTAACCCTTTGCCGTCAACCACTGTATCATCAAGATGAATGTGTTTGGTGTTCCGAACTTTTTGGCAGATCTTGGCACTTAAGTTGCCAATTTTTATCTTTCTACATCATGTAGCTAATCAATATGTTGTAAGGTAGAAAAACTGTAGTGCTTCATATTTTTAAGATCTTTATTGTGGTTGTTTCATCTGTAATTTCGTCAAGTGATTCTCTTCGCCCTCGTCTTGTGAGTAATTTTCTTACGAGAGGTTTTATACTCTATTTAAATTTCATCAGCTTAAATTTTTTGATAATTTCTGTGTAGTGAGGGTTCACGTCCTGGCCGATTCACATCTTGGCGTATTCGCGTGATGGCCTATTCTAGTCCCGGCCTATTCACATCTTGGACTATTTACAAGCTGACCTGTAGTCTCTACTACAGACGTCCAGTTATTCTGGCTTATTTTGGGGCATTTTCTTCGCCTTTTCGTCTTCTTTGTTTCGCCGCTGTAACTGGGAAACATGAAGCTACCCCAGTGTGCTGTACTCTTCTACTGCGAGACTTTGTACAGATAAACCACAACTAAATTTGTATATTAAATCTATAAATAAAAAGCTGTCACACTTACCTTTTTTGTGTAATATTTTGTAAGTTTTTAATAATTAATTTGAATTTAATAACAATTTTAGATTTTATAATGACTAACAGATGCATCTAATTTACATGTAATTTTGTTTTTATTAATTTATTACGTCATTGATTCGGACATACGCTATTTATTTAATCTATGGAATGGGCATTTATTGTTTCGATTTTTTTGTGAATTCAAGAAAAATAATAATTTTATAATCAATTCACTATTTTCATTTAACTGTGCCTGCAAGATTTGGAATTTTTATAATTTCAGTACTAATTGACTATTCGTCAATATAATGTAATATTTTTGTGAATTTTATTTTAAATGAAAGGAAAATAAAATATTTAGTATTGTAGCAAAAATCAAATATTCATTTTGAGCAACCACAAATTTCACAGTTCTCGTTTCATATATTTTCCTCTTGTGTATATTGTTTACTATGGCGAGTGAGCCTGTTTATTTAGTTATTTAAATAAATATTTTTCTTAGCTCCTTGCGTATGGTAGCCCAGCATTTACTTAATCGTGCATTGCTTCCAATTTATGTTTGTTCGTTTACAACAGCTTCCTCTGGTTTTTGTGTGTTTGTTAATGTGCCACCTTCTGTTCTCTTCTATGTTTATTGGTGGGCTCTTTTGTGTTTATTTGCCAGGGACTGTTGTTTTTGTTTTACGATTAACGGCTACTTAAAAATAATTAATTAACCTACCATACAAATACAGCGCAATATGTTATACCTTTATTGAAAGATGGGTAAGTCAGATCATTATTTTAAAGAGAGGAGATAAAGAATAAGTACATGGAGATAAAGATTTAACTATTTGCGGGTAATTTGCAAGGTCGATTAATTTTTTCGCGTTAGAAATTGTTAAACTTTTTTTTCACTTTATTAAAGGATGAGATAAATTGGATAACCAACCAGTATTTCTATTACTAGAGCTACTGACCAAATGGAAACAAAACGCCTGTAGATGTCATAAGAAAATATATTTAAACAGAATTTACACAATGGAAAAATAATGGCTTCTACAGACAAGTCAGGTTTCTATATAAAAAATAAGCAGAAATTATGATAGTGAATGTTATTTCAGATTATGTGTTTTACCGTGAACAAGGTGATTAATTCGGGTGCGAACATGACCATCACTTAACTTATAAACCCGGTTCTACGTAATTTTCTGAGTTCTAGACATTTCCAGTTTGTTCCCGGAACATCTTTTAAACTTCTTTAAAATCTTCCTTGTAAGACGATCGCGACCTCTTCGCCCTCGGATGAAGCTCTCGTTCCCCTCGTTCATCGATTGGTGGACCCGTCGAACTGAACACCAGGACAGCAACGAACACGAAGTGGACTATGGAATGGCCTGAACCACAGGCTCTTCTTTATAATTCCCTTGAATATCATTCTTCGGCGTTGACATCGTGGATAATTTCAAATGTATTTCTCCTGGTAGTAGTCGTAGGAGCAAAATGAGACCGTTCTGACGACGCGTAGGAAACATTCAGCGTCTCGTCGAAGAAATCCTCAGGTCTTCTTGACCACACGTCTGTTCTGCACCATGGACAGGAACATTCTTATTTTCCATAAAATTTTCTCAATCTTTCTTCAACAAACTACTTCTCTTGTTTTAACGTCGCAACACAACTTCCAGTCAATACTTTCCTCGCAGCTAACCCCGGGTTTGTTCGCTTATATGATCAGATCAGGTTGTAATTCGCGATACAAAACAAAATATTTTAGCACAGATATAAAAGCTGTACAAGTTATTTAAGTTTCAAAACACAATACCTTATACATTCAATACATATACGGTTAAAACTTACATTCTTCCTGGCACGTGGTAACTATGGTCATAGAATAGTAAATACCTATGTTAATTGACAAATAAATTGAATTTTATACTCATCTGTAACATATGACAAAATGCTATGTTACAACAGGATATGATAATTAAACTATATACACTAATTAATAGTATTTTTGTGATTATATTTACAATTTCATAAAAGAGCAAGTTTTTTATTTTAGTAAAATATTTTATTAGCTTCATTCTAATGTATTTGTATATAAGTTGGTATAATCACACGAATGGTCATTAGTATGCAGATGTACCATGAAATATGTATGCAAAGTAATTTAAACGTAGGGTTTTTTCAACAATTATAGTAAGAGTTGCTATACATTTCAAACAATACTATTTGAACTACGTACGACATTCTTTACACCTAAGGTGCTCTGATTTGTGTAACACCGAAACATATTTTCACTGTCTAGGATATGTATGTTTTATTATGTACCGGTATATCATTCAATAATCTGCAAACGAATTGTTTCAACAATAGTGTGAATATCTCATTGGTAATAACTAGTTATATTTTGAAGTAAAAGTCCCCCCCCCCCTCCCTTGTTTTACTCTAAGCTTATCTGAATGCATATTGCCACTGGATTTGAATACTTAAATGTTTTCCTCGTTTGCAGTATGGTTAATGAATGTTGTTGTACAAAGATAGTTTCAGTTATTTCCTTTTGGTCTTGAATGAAGTAGAAAAATATCCTTTTATGTACTACCAAAATGACGAACATATGTTAATTATTTCTACTAAAAGTGTGTATGTTCAACTCATTGAGCTCTTTACTACTTAATCTATATATTGTGTAACAGTAAAAATTTAATGTTTTTTTAGTAGAGTTTTGATTACTTTATAGCTGTCATTTGGAAATACCTAGAGTAGACAGCAATTATTCTTCATACCTTTCTTAGTAACACACTAAAGCGCGATGTCATCAAATAACCGAAAACATTTTTTTTCGGGCTCCGAAGTTACCATTTTTCGCTAATTTGGCATTGCGCGAAAAGTCAACACGAACCAACGACTTCTATTAGTACTTGTATATAGACGCTAACTTTTAGAAGATTTCTCGTCACCAGTGGCTACCCTGTCGACCATCCTTGCTACTTGTCAACGGACAAAAAAGTCGTAGGGAAATTCAAGGACGAGGCAGGTGCAGATATCGTGACTGACTTCGTAGACCTCCATGTCAAAATATACGATTACAAGTGCAGTGGTAAGGTAACTAAAAAAAGCTAAAGATATGCGGAAGACTTTAGTGAAAAAGAAAAAGAAAATTCGAAGATTTCTTAAAAGTTCTGAAACAAAATCGTATACCATTAGAGTGAACATCTACACCATTCGGTCCCACAAATATACACTTATTTTGGATGGAATAAACAAATTGGCCTTAACACCTTCAGACGACAAGACGGGGTACATACAGTACCGCATGGATACATTGAAATATAATTATTTATTCTCCACTAAAATTTTACACTGACAGCACACCAGAGCACATACAACATGCAACGTTTTCTTGTCAGGCTGTGCTGTGTTCTTCATGCATTTTGTTTTATCGCGATATTTCTGTTGTGTTGCCACTATATCTTTCGGCTTAGCTTCAAGAATTATCTGCATTGTTGTAACGATTATTTCCTACACAGTAGAGAATTTGTTTCTTCATACGGGAATTACATTTAAAAATGACATTAACATCTTGCCATATAGTCGCCTTGAGGTGCTTGATATTTATTTGAATGTAAAGAGAAGTACAGTGCAGATACCGCACTAATTAAATAACTAAATGTGATATAGAGAAAGAGAGAATATGGTGTAACCCTGATAGAGCTCTGTGAAAGGCACAGAACCATAGCCCATAGGGTTCCGATGGTCCCAAGCCCATAAGGGGAGGGAACTGCATTCTCAAAGAAAAGGTTGATGATATGGGAGAAGCTTGAGAAAACCTGCTGTAGAAACTAGCATAAAAATTCGCGACAAGCCTCCTGGGAATCGAACATGGGGCCCAATTCTTGAGTTGTTGCGAAATAATTCCATGGCGAGATTCCTAAAAACCTCGGAATGGAATACGTTTTGCGATTCTTGAGTGGAAATTATTTTGTAGTGAAATAATTCCGTTCGGAATAATCTCACTTCCTCTTTGGAGGTTGAGATGTGATCCCGCACTGACTCTAAGCCTACAGCTATGACACTTTTACCATATATTATGATAACCTCACTGTTTTAACTAACGAAATAATGCATTGTAGTACAGCAGCAATTTCAGGCATATATTAAATTTGTGCTAACACTTTACTGGTTAATTAAAACCTACATATGTCCAGTAAAACACGAACTTCATTTCACTACAAGTGAATTTAATGCTTAACCTATACCTACATATTAACTTACAATTTTATATATTTTAGAGCTCTGTTTCTTAAGAAAAACTGCAAAGATGCAATATTTTGTTGGTTATGAGGAAATTTAAAGAGTTAGAAAATAATGTAGTGCATGCCAATGTATATTTTGGAAACGAAATATGCATTTGGATTGAGCGACAAGAAGTTTGAAAGGTTTTTATAATGAATAAAATGTGTATTGCGCATATAATTGCCCATTTGAAAGAGGTTAGGAAAACACCAACATGGAAAGGAAATCTTTCATATAGATTTAAAGCAACACGTGTTAATTTAAACTTTTGACAAAAATTAATTTCTTAAAATAATGTTCATGACACCACTTGTATGAAATATTTTTAAATCCTCTCAGAAACAACATATTGTATTCCACTATTTTGTATCGAGTCCATTGCCAAATACGAAATAAATGATTTAAAACAGCAAATGGAGGAGAGATAAAAATAGCCTTTCTCGTTTGTTAGTTTTCAGGGTGCATTCAGTGTACGAAATAAATAGTTTTTTTTTCTGTTGCTCTTGATCGACGACAGGATGGTCGAAATTCCCAGAAATTTCACTATCACTTTTCGCACTTCGGAATTTTTACTCAAGAATACCATTCTGCCATAGTGAGGTAGGGGTTTCGAAATTTGTGGGAAGCGAGATTCGGTATTTCGGAATAATCTCGCAACAGCTCAAGAATCGAGCACTTGGTTCAAGCGAAAATCATACTATAATTTATGGGTTAGTTTATGCTTTGAAGAAGGAGAAACATTTTCCAATTTGCTTGTGGTATTGACGGTTGGGGAAATTAATTATGCACATATAAAAAATCTCTGGGCAGGAGGAAAAATAATATTTTTTCCTTTCTAGGAAAGGCGACTTGGGGAGGGGGAGGGTGGAGTTAAGTTTGAAGTGATTCTAACACGACCACTAGCGAGAGGGGAAAATGTGTTAACGGGTATTAAGGATAGAAGGGAGAAAGGAGGGGGGGGGGGAATTCTTCATGTGGCCAAAACCCAATTAGGGAAGAGGTAGGGGAGGGGAAGTGAGCAGTTAATTATTACATGGATGTAAAAAGTGGAGGGGGGGCAGTGTGTCGTTGGGGCTCGTCCATGTCAGACGCATCTATGATTTTTTAAATTAAATAGTATTTATGCAAATGTTTCTTATAAGTTAGTTTTTTAATAAATAGTTTTTACATAAATATATTTGTATTAAATTTTATATATTACATGTGTACGGGGTTTGGATGCATTGCGAGATCGAAGGAAATTCCGGAAGACTCGGAAGATACCCCAAAATGGCTTCCAAAAATAATGTGTTGGCCAGAAACAAAGCGGTGGTAACATATTAAAATTTTTTCGGAATTTTGAAATTAATGAATATCTTCTATTTTTATTTTTTCAAAGAAATTTTGTAGTTTAAAATATTTTGACTATTTAAAAATTTTGGACGATTTTCGAAACCATGGAAATATTTGGAAATTTGACCTTTCGGTAACCTTGATACCAAGTTGAAAGTCAACGTTAAATGTTAAGATCATCCAACATTGCGGCCGGGGTCGTGACATCACAGCATGGCGGGGGCGTCTTTCTCGGGCATGGCGGCTCACATCGGCTCCTGCGCCAAAACTGGCAAAAACATACTACTGATACTGTATTTCAGCTGCTATCAAATCTCTAGTGTTTAACAAATCGTAGAGTTTCGAGTCTTCTTTTCCGGTCGCGTGAGCCTTGATATTATCTTGAGCTTTTTTTTTTTTTTTTTTACACATTTACAACTTATTCTTGAGTTTTGGTTTCAGCTCTGTACTTTTTCGATTTATCACAAAAGATCTTGTTTTTGTTGCATTTGGTTTATATGTTTTTAAAGGTATCGTCTTTTGTGATGGGTACAACAAGCACGAACATGTGTCGGATAATGGATATTTGTAATACTCTTTGAGCTATTTACTTACTTCGAGAGTAAACAGGAAAAATACGATCGTGTTCTCCACATATTGCTGTGTATTTTATGAACAACAGAAAGAATAATTTTAATAATTTTTTTGCAGTGAGCTTAATTTCATATCGCCATAAAATACGACAGAGGCGCCTAGTTTCAAATACCGCCAAGTCCATTTGTTTACAATTGAATGCATGGCTGGAATATGTGTCTTCAGATTTACAAACTTACGATACAGGTGCGTTTCAGAACTGGCCAAGTGACTACTAAAATTATGGGGGGAAAGTGAGGTTAGTTACAAAACAGCCATTTCTCAATGTGTTTATTTGATAGGGCGGCCAAGTCCTTGGGAAGCCCATTATAGCCAATCACAAAACCGAATAGAGTCACATGTAAGTTTCTATTCGAGATGAATAATGTGCATTCGTGAAGATCGCACAAGAGGCAGTTTATGTTAAGATATTGTTGTAAATAATACATTACTGAAGGTCAAGAACATTAAATGTGTGTCTATAATGTCGGACCACGTTAAGTGAAGAGACAAACTCCACTCCAAAAAGCGCCAGCGAGATCCATCGTCGTGGAAAAGACACGAAAGAAGCAACTTAGGTAACCTTCATACAGCAATATATTACTCAAGTAAAGAGCAGCTCAATAAGTTACTAGTTAAACAAGAAATATGTCAATGGACATAAACACAAATAACAAATGAACGGTAACAACTTAATAACAAAGTTTACTTGATAGGGATCTTATCTTTGTCCAGCAGCACCTCTAAATATAGGCCATTACGTATGTGATAAAAGTATGAAATAACATTTCCAAGCCAAATATATTAACTTATCACCTCGAAATCGGCCTAGGAACCAAATAAAGGAAAATGAGCGAAAATGTATTTTAAGAGCAAAAAATTACAAATAATAATTAAAACTACAAAATAATAAACAAAGTAGGTTGTTTATTTAGTTAAACATACAAACTTCTTATTATGCTCTTAGGTTATTAAAATTTCATGCGGCGGGATGGGGTGGGGGGGGGTTGTAAAATAGCAGACAAATATTTTGGAAGCTAGTATTGGTTATACTTATTGCATTTATTGTGAAATATACCTTTGGTGGTTGAATCATTAATAGGTTTTTAGTTGTGATTTGAAAAATTGGCAGAAAATCAAGGGGCTATGCCATTTTAAGTTAAGGGGGTTGAGTCGTATTGTGTGATGGGTGTGGGCACACCTGTCTAATATTAATACACGTACAATATTGTATACCAATTTCTGTGCCTTACACAAATAACTTTCATTTTTGAAAAAAAAACTGACTTTTTTAATATATTTTAACTGTTTCTGTTTCAGGTTCTCTGCGAAGTCCTTGCCGAAATATCCATCTTGCAATCATTAGGGGAAACAGTGCTGCAGGTTATAGACCACGAAGGACATGAAGAACTTCATAGAGCTTTTTATGTACACAGTAATAAACCATCCCAAGATGCCTTCATTTTGAAGTATTGTGTCCCAAGAGACAACGAAGCAGAACCAATACGCGATGAAAGAAAAGTATGACTACTGAATACACTATTGTTAAAACAAATTGGAAATTTGCCTACGTGTATGCAGGCAAACATTTCTGTAAACACAGAGAATTACAAAGCACAGAGTTGTTAGAGTACCGTATTTCAAAGATTTAAACGGAATGGTGTTCATGTTCCGATTGAAACACGAGGTGGTGACAGGAGTTATAAAGCTTATATGAGGAAATAAAACTCTGTTAAAGCTTTCATAAAAACTTTTCAATCATTTGAATCACATTATATTGCAGCGGAAAAAGTGAACGTGTGTACCTTGACTCAAGTTTAAATATCAAGAAAATATGGAGGATGTACAATCAGAATGTACATCGATCTCAAAGTTAAGTAATCAGAGTTTCGCCACATATTTAGCACATGTTTTAATATCCTTCCACAGATGTTCGTTCCAAGTGTTCTGAATTCACAATAAAAATACGAACAGAGGCATACGTGCAATAAAGGAGTGATGTTATGAATAAAGTGAGATTGCCTAAACCGAGATACAGAGCTATTTATGACATATTAAAGGACTAATGTGAAGGACTGATGATTATATCATTTGACTGACAAAAGAACCAGGTGTTACCAAAGGTGGCAGACCAGGCTGCTTATTAAACACTCAGGTGTTGTATTATTACAACTTTACTGTATTTAATGGATCATCACGCTCACAAATGACAAACTAAAATGTTTCAATTTATACCTGGTGTGAAAATGTAAAACCAAAATCATCCTACGAAATAGCTACTGCAGTCTGCAATGCACTCGAAACAGCGAATTTATAATATATGGTGTTGACACAGTACGATTAATGGCAGTTGGTTGTGCCGGCAAAATAAGAATGTTACTTTGCTCACAATGTTATCGAAGTGGCTCCTCCATACACCTGATAATAGTGTGCAAATTGTGTTTCCAGTGGTTGGACATTTGTTCCTTCTCTCACACATGGTGTTTGCCAGAATTAAGAAGATAAAAAGGAAGGATACAATCATCGATCCAACGGAATAGCACAATATTTTCGAACATCACGGGGCACTTAAATTATTGGGGACAAGCTGGGATGCATATGACTGAACAAAGAAGCCAGTGATACTGTGAAAGCGAAATCACCATTGCATTTCAAGATATCACAGTGCGTCGAAGTGTTAAAATAGACAATATTCTTGTGAGGGGAGAACCACACTATTGCACGGACATTGGAATAGTGTGTAGCATCACGAAGAAAAACAATACTTTAATGTATGCTAACCCACAGAAATTATCAATTATAATTCCTGTGAAAAAGGAGATAATAAACGATGGCAACAATTTTTTTTTTGAAAAATTTTGGTTCTGAATGGATTAGTTTAGATACTTTGCTATGGTACAGATGTATAGTTGGTAGCAGTGGTGACTATAATGAACTGGTGGAAGAACAACCATGTGAATGTGTTTAAGATGGTTTCATTTGCTTGAAGACACTGATGTAGCAATAATGTTTCTGACATGTAGCGGTACCTTTATATATTTGGAAATATCTATGCCTACTATTTAAATTTTCTAAACCAAAAATATATGTTTAAAGGTAACTGACTTCATTTGAATGACTGATGTACATCTGTATTGATTATAATAGACTTAACTGTTGTAAACAGCAGATTTTGTAGTGAACATTCTCATTTAACATAGGTTTTCATTTCAAAACTAGCCAAGTCCATATTGGTGGGTTTACAAAAAAGCTAAGTCACCTACTTGGTTTCATATGTGGCCAAGTCCATATTTCAAATTCCACGAAGAGACATTTCTCTAACAGAAATAACGTTGATGTATAAATAAATTAAATTTTGGATTAACTAGTTAAGTAACTTGAAATAAATGGACACTTACTGTTCGTATTCTGAAGCACACATTCCTCTACAATGTGTTCACAGCAAGGAACTTGGTAGACCAGCACTCTTGCAGGAGCAGGAAAACTTGCAACCATTCCGGCAGCCACACTTTACAAGTTCCTTGCTGCCATCAGACATGGGTGGCAAGCTACTCCACTTCGGAATCCAGAAACCGTCTTCTTTTTTTCCCACCCAAAATCATTAAAACTAGGCACATCAGAGTGTTTGTTTAATGCTTGTCCCCAGATGTGACAAGCTTGTAAAACAGAGAGCAAGATGTGTTGCTCGAGGATTGCGGAGGTAGGCGGCAAATTTTCCACAGATCGGTTCTTCGACAGGAAGAGTATTTTTCGTACCTGGCTCAGTGTCATACCCACACATTCAGTATCATAAAGAATGATAACAAATATTTATAGTATTTCTACTAGTTTGCTGTCCAGTTTAATGCATGGGTGGGACATATATGCAAATGCCTCAGTTACTGCATCAGTTTTAAGCCATGGATTCCATGCCCGCGTCTTTCCTCATTGAGAAAAAGAGGAGTTTGTGTCACATCCAGAGAATGTGTGAAAATCACGGAGGGCAACCGATTTATCCTGTCTAAGTGATTTTGAAATTTCATGCACAGCAATGTACCGTCTATTATTTCCAACACCAAAGTGTATCCACAGCTCATGAATACCAACATATACAAATGTGAAGAAGGAAATTGCAAGCATGGCAGTCCATATAACTACAACTTTCGCACCATTTGAATGGCATCATAGGTATGTAGAAGAAGATGGTTATCAGCCTCCACCAATTTGGATGAAAATGAACCTGAGAGAGACGTAGTTGAATTTTCTGAAAAAAATGAAATTATTTTGTACATGGGAAACAAAAGCTACAGAATCAGAACAAGTGATAGCATGCTGCCCTAACAATTGAAATAAATCATTCTTGTTTTCAGAATTCCTAAAAAATCTGGCCAATTCTTTGGGATTTTGTGCAAATCTGAGACTTGTCTGCATAGACCCATCCCTCTCTTTGCTTGAAATGCTTTCTTTAATTCCTCACAAGAATAAAGGTAAAATACAATATAAATTCTACTTGCACTAACACTTTCTGCATCTCATCTTACATGCATAATAAATTCATTACTGTATTCCTTAATTGTAGTGGATGTTCTTGGTGAAACTATGTTGACAAGTGCAGCACCATCATACAAAATCACATTACAGGTTCCAGAAAATTTTTTCTTCAGAAAAATATTCAAGGATAGATACAAGGTCTGATTTAATGCAGGATCTCATATCAACATTAAGTGAAAGACTAGGGCTGTATGTTTGGTTTTCAAACTAAAAAAAATTTATCCAAATTCATGTTGCGATTTTGGCAGACAATAAATAGTTTGGATAAAAGATTTATATTACTTTTAAGAGCAGTTATGGATTTATTTTCTCTTGATTGGCATTCTCACCTACCCAAATATCTAGAAGTGAATTTTCTTCGTAGGCACAAATAGATCGCTGTCAGAACCTTCTACAAGACGGTTTTGAATGAAATATACAGATAACTCGAATCCCCTTGATTCAGCTGTCCGCAGTACTTGAACACAATCCGGTCCAAGTATTAAATTAGAGTCAATAGTGATAAGGTATTCGGAACATTCTTGAAAAGGATTACAATACTGCTCGAAAGAGATGGTGAGTAGATTATTTGATGACATCCATTCCATGCAGAACCATGGGTATGGACCCTGAACTCTCAGAGGAAAGAGGCAACAAAGCTCTTAAAGCAGGGTTAATAATGGCCGAACTATGGCCAGCATGATAAGCAGCCCATGAGATGTCAAGTGAAATAGTTTCATTTACAGAAGTACTACTAATGTGTGTGTGCTGCAACCAATCATGTTCCAGCAATCACAGCTTACAAAGTTCTGAAAACAGTGACTTCCCAATTTCAGCTTGGCACTTGACATATGTAGGTTCTTTATTTGGGAGAACAATTGTCTTAACAATCCTGTAGAATTCTGGAAGATCTGGTATCTTTCTACTTGATCCATGCACATCTGCAAATTGTAACAGTTCGAGTCTTGCTTCTCCACCATTAACACTTGTAGGAAGTTGGAACAGATAAATTGCAGTACCATGAAAAGATTCTTGTGAGGTAACACTGCTAAGGTTATGGTCGATATTATCATATGCTCCTACTGTAAAGAGTCCTCGACGGAAACTCAACGGTCAAAGAACACCATCCTGTTTTGACTGTTCAACAACTTTTTGAGACAGAGCTGAGGTTACCTCTATCAGACAATTTGCAGATATTGAGAGACCAAGGCGATACATTTCGTGTACAGTTTCCTTGCTCCTATTCTTGCTATAGGTGTATAAAGCCATGTAGATAGGCAGTGGTAGTTCCCGACATGTTTGGTGTCTTACAATCTCACCAGTAGGTGGATTATCCTTAAAATTGAAGATAATCAATTGACTTTTCGACAAAGCTGGCTGCGTAGCTTTGGAATCTTTGATTTCAGATTAACCATGCCGAATCAAGTTTACCACTGCATGCAAGGAAGGTGGAAGTGAGTGCCTTTGGCAACTCTTTTTTAAGGAACCACTGAATTCAGTATTTGCAGTAGAAATATCATTTCTTAAGTGCTTCGAAACAAATCTCATCTTCGTCAACATTCTCAAAAGGTGTGTCTTTGAATACATTAGCGGTGTTACGAACGATCACATATTCCTTCCCCGATTTTTCTGCCTGCAGTTGAGGAAAATGAGAAATTATTCTCTCACGCAACCTGGTGCTGTGTGCTTCAGAAACTGATTCAAATCCTGTTATTTCTTCTAACTTGGCTGTGTATATTCTTGTGAGGAAACCCATTTTAAATAAGTTTTCTAAGTCTTCTTGGCAAAGCTTGGAGGTCATGTAAGATGCAACATATGCAAACGCTAATGCTTCGCAAGTGTAGTTATCATGAATTTGGTCGGATTGCTGTATTTTTAGCTTCCTATAACGATTATACAATTCTGTTAGACAACGAATGTGATATATTGCCTCCTGAGCAATCAGATCACCTGCTTCTAATGTGGCCTAAAGTTTGCCATCACTTAACACATTTGCAACATCCCTAACATGTCTATCCATTTCTAATGTAGAAACTCTCCTCAGTAGCTCGTCCCATTTTGGTGCACAGTCATAGATGAAACATACTTCGGGTTTTGTGTCTGCAGATGTCACAGATCTCCTAGTCTGGCGATAAGTACTTGGCGAATTTTCCTCTCCGTCCGAGACTGTATTTGGCAAGAGAGAATTTTTGCAGCAGCGTTCTCTTGCATGCATTACATTCTTGGTGTTAAATCTATTAAAAAAAGCCTTATACCATTTAGCAGACTTTTCAATCAATGTAAATTCTACGCCTTCACCATCGGCAAGTGCTTGTATGTCGATATCGTTGGGAAGCTGTCTCATTAAAGATAGTTCCTGAAGATTACCAGCGAGAGTTTTATAACCATCATAAAGTTTACAGATGCCTTTGTTTCGATAAGTGCTGATCAAGTCATCACCCACTTTCTTGCACAAGCAGCACTTAGTCCAGTCGATCTCGGGTACTGGATGTGGAACCAGAGAGGCTAGGTGTAGCCGTTTAGAACCCATCTTTAAAAGTGACTGTCACATTGGAAAAAAATTATGTAAAGCGACATAAATCTGAAAAATACAGAAAACTTTTTTTAAAAGGAATAACCACTGCACTTGTTAATGCATAATCTTATGTAGTTTACTGATGTTTTTCAAAACAAAACTAACAAAAACCCTTGCGTGAAACATTAGGAGTTTTCTACGACCAAACTCATTTTCACACTCACCCAAAACTACAAAGGTACATAAAATGCATTATAGTTATTTCAAAACAGTATTTCTTACATAAGTTGCAGTTTTTCAACTGAGTGATAGTTTAAAAAGATTATGTGTGTCCTAGTATGAGCTTATATATATATATACAGGATGTCATGTAATTCGCGGATACGGACACTGTAGCGGTGTTGTATGGTGAAAACGAAGCACAAAGTACACTTGGGTAAAAACTCGGTAGGAGTTCGGATTTCGAGAAAAACGGGCAAACAAAAACGGCTGCCACACACATGTAATGTCACAGGACGCAATAGCATCGTTCAGCAGATGAAACCACC
>PNEQ01094431.1:0-23386 GCA_003012365.1 Medauroidea extradentata | reverse complement strand
GTATCTTTCCAACCTGTAGTATAAGAAACCTTTCCTCCAGTCATCCTCTGTAACATTTCCACGTGTTGTGTTTCGTACAACTGTCATCTATATCCACTACTCTATGGTCGCATACTGTTGTATCTTTCCAACCTGTAGTATAAGTAACCTTTCCTCCAGTCATCCTCCATAACATTTCCACGTGTTGTGTTTCGTACAACTGTCATCTATCCACTACTCTATGGTCGCATACTGTTGTATCTTTCCAACCTGTAGTATAAGTAACCTTTCCTCCAGTCATCCTCCATAACATTTCCACGTGTTGTGTTTCGTACAACTGTCATCTATATCCACTACTCTATGGTCGCATACTGTTGTATCTTTCCAACCTGTAGTATAAGTAACCTTTCCTCCAGTCATCCTCCATAACATTTCCACGTGTTGTGTTTCGTACAACTATCATCCATCCACTACTCTATGGTCGCATACTGTTGTATCTTTCCAACCTGTAGTATAAGTAACCTTTCCTCCAATCATCCTCCATAACGTTTCCACGTGTTGTGTTTCGTACAACTGTCATCTATATCCACTACTCTATGGTCGCATACTGTTGTATCTTTCCAACCTGTAGTATAAGTAACCTTTCCTCCACTCATCCTCCATAACATTTCCACGTGTTGTGTTTCGTACAACTGTCATCTATATCCACTACTCTATGGTCGCATACTGTTGTATCTTTCCAACCTGTAGTATAAGTAACCGTACCTCCAGTCATCCTCCATAACATTTCCACGTGTTGTGTTTCGTACAACTGTCATCTATATCCACTACTCTATGGTCGCATACTATTGTATCTTTCCAACCTGTAGTATAAGTAACCTTACCTCCAGTCATCCTCCATAACATTTTCACGTGTTGTGTTTCGTACAACTATCATCTATCCACTACTCTATGGTCGCATACTGTTGTATCTTTTCAACCTGTTGTATAAGTAACCTTTCCTCCAGTCATCCTCCATAACATTTCCACGTGTTGTGTTTCGTACAACTATCATCTATCCACTACTCTATGGTCGCATACTGTTGTATCTTTCCAACCTGTAGTATAAGTAACCTTACCTCCAGTCATCCTCCATAACGTTTCCACGTGTTGTGTTTCGTACAACTGTCATCTATCCAGTACTCTATGGTCGCATATTGTTGTATCTTTCCAACCTGTAGTATAAGTAACCTTACCTCCAGTCATCCTCCATAACATTTCCAGGTGTTGTGTTTCGTACAACTGTCATCTATCCACTACTCTATGGTCGCATACTGTTGTATCTTTTCAACATCTGTAACATGTTATCTTCTTCTGTGTCCGTGACATATCTATCAAAAGTAGCGCACGTTTATACCTGTTTATACCTTATAGTAAGTTTATTTAGACACTGTGAATAATGGAACGCACTGTTTTGTAATTTTATTGAAATATGTAGACAGAATGTTGATGTACTACCTGCCTTTCATTTTGAAACTTCCTGCCATGCTCTAGTTAACTTACTGGCCGCTAGGGACACCAAACACGCTTCCATTGCTGCCATAACTCACTGTGTCTCGACTGCTCAACTGATGAAATCTACTTAGGTCGGTAAAACATTGTGCATAGTGCAACTGCGTATTCACGTGACTGTGTGTTCGTCTCAATTATCATGTGTTTCTGTCAAGAAGTACCAGCATTTGAGTACTTCAACATTCTGTCTACAGATTTAATAGTTTAACCTAGCTGCCAATGCTTTGTTCCATTGTTTTGTTACTTTGCGATTTAATTATTTTTTCTTTCATTTTGTTTGCAATCAATTTAATTTGGTACAGAACGTAGCCAGATTTTAATACAAAGGTTATTAACAGAATCCCAAAATCTATGGCCAGCTCAAAGTTGATATGACCTCCTTTCTTTATACACCATTTACTGTTAAAAAAACATCATCTTCCATTCAGGTAAATACCTTAATTCTTCTCACATCATTGGAAAACACAAAGAAAGAAAAATATACAGAATAGTAAGTTTTTGTAACACCTTGCTCATGTTTCACCAAAAACTTTACTGTTTTCCTATGTTCAACAGAAAAAATCCGACCAACCCAACAAGTAGCGCGGCAGCTGCAACATCAACTAGCAGTCAACAATCCAGTCAAACAAAATACTACTTTGGCAAATAGGCCACTCCAGACCTGTACTTCTACCACAATGGTTTCACAACCAAAGTAAAATAATTTCTCATTTTGAATATGCGTACAGAGTTGGAATTAAATGTGAATAATAAACTGCCAAGTAAAGTTAGTGAAAACAATGCAAATTGAATTTGATTTTTATCCCATATTTGACTTGGTTAATACGAAGTAAGTCTTTTATTTTAGGTATTGATTTATTTATAATACAGATTACAATAGAAGATTCAAAAAAACAAAACAAGCAATACCATAATATTCAAAGATGAACAAACAAGGATCAACAAACAGACACAGGGGAAGGTGATTTCAGACGAAGAAAAGTTAAGATCTGAGTAAATGAAAGAATACTGGGTTAACAGTAAACTGGAAAGCCGTGCCTACAATACCGACTCAAGTAATCCAATTATGGCCATAAAATATTTAAAAATTTTAATAAATAAGTAAAGTAAGACACGTGATTACTGCAAAAAGTTGCAGTAAGTCAAGAGATGAAATGAAGAATTATCATTGCGACTGAAAGATGTAAATTTACTCTCAATTTTATCACAGTTCCTGTCTTACGTTGTTATAATTTTATTGACCTTGATATAAGCTACAAACTAGTGGACAGCAATAAGAAAAGTTGAAAACAGCTCAACGCAAACAACTGACTGAACAAAACAGCAGAAATATGAGGTCGAACATAGGCGAGTTCAGCAAAAGTGGAAACTACAGTTTAAGCATAAAGTAATTACTGCATTACAGTACATTATTTTCTTCATCATTGACAATGATTATTCTCTGACTTTTTTTGCATAATTTAAGATTCAATTTGCTAAGAATTTAAAATGAGACATTTGCACATGACCACAACTGTATATTGTCAAATTCCTATAAAAAATTGTAACAAAAACCCGAGTACAGTATCGCTTGATCCAACACTCATTGCACGACAGATGTAAACACAATGTTATCATACAAACTAATACACATGGATCACCTCGTTGGTAATATTCTGAAAGGTCCAAGGGCTACTTTCATAGCCATACAGTTTGTATCTCAAGACGTAACCAAGTATCTGGCCGTTCCTCAGTTCCTCTAGAGGTGGCTGCCATTGAGTGATGATCTCGGATGACGACCGAGCGGAGCCGACCAATCCCAGCGGAGGACCAGATGGAGCTGAACAAACACAAGACATTGCAATGCCTCAACCTTGCTAACTAATCTTGCTTCAGAGTCAACATAGCAAGACCATGTACCATATATTGCAATGCGACAAATTATCTGTATTGTTTACTTATGCATTATTGTTACTATGATTACAATTTCGGTTTCATTACTTTTATACAAAACTCTTTTACATTTTTCTTTTCTTTTACATGCTGGATCTGTAGTTTTACTCTAAATTACCAGGTTAACATTTATTACATGTAATTAGTTTTTTTCCCCAATTGATAATGTGAAACTGTTAATTACTATGCATTTTAATACCATAAAAGCATTTTTATTTCATCTAAAATACAAACATTTATGCATTTGCTTTCTATATTCTCTGTCCATTCCTTGGAACCATAAACTTGACGCATGCTGTACAGCATCGTTTTGTGGTTCCCAGCCTCCGCCTTGCCCTAATCCAGTTCCCTTCTCCCACACTTGTCTCACCTCTCCCTGCCATCCAGCACATGTTACGTGCATTCCGCACTAGGCAGCACCCTTTATATTTTCAGTGTGTCCATCCTCCGTTAGTCCTTTCACGTCCTTGTCCGAGGCAGATAGGATTCCATTGAATGAACGGCACGCGGCCTGGATACACGCTACCAGCAGCACATACAGCTGCGCTCAGAAGGGAGGGTTACCACCCCTACAAGAACCCCTGCCACCAGCCGCCTCAGGTGCGCATCGAACCAGCGCACTCCTGCTTCCATGACGGCCGGGCAATCGAGAGCTCACTCATCATTTCCAATACCATCAATGTGTGTATAAAAGATGCAACTTTTTGTCGAGACAGACAGTGTTCCTGGGTTGTCGTGACCAACACTCCTGCGCTCAAGCCAAGTGGTTTCCGAGCATTGTGATGGGTCGTTTAGCGCCTCGCTGCGGTGGCCAAGATTTAACACTCCAAACCCTAGCAGATTTCTCTGCTCAGCTTATTCTGCTAGTTGTTATTACAACTTTATCTCGTCGGGAAGAAGAGGGTTCCAGCGTCCGCTGCCCTTCGACGGATCGTGTCCACGAGAAGTCGCCCATCGCAAGAGAGAAAAGCCAGATCAGCCTCTACACAAGCCAACAAGACGTCAAGTCGAGCTTACGTCAACAGCATTGGCCTCCCCTCGGGCTCTAGCGCTTTTCAATTGCTGCTTTCTGCCGCCCCCCGGCATAAAGACTTGGCAAAGGGTGGTTTTATTGTTCTTCCAACCAATAACACAAACGGACGTATCCTTTTGTCTACTTTAGCTCTTCACTCCCTGTTCCTTTCTTTTACCCACTCCCAATTCTTTTCTCTTCGAGTATTCTGCAGTTTGGGTCTGTAAAGTAAGTATACTCGGAGACCAGAAGCTAACTCTCGTTCTGGGAGCCTGTCGTCCGTCTATCTACCCCATCCGTGGCTTCTCGTCAGCGGTGGGACAGCACTACACCGGGCAGGTCTCTCAGAAAGAAGGTTCGCCACACCGGCATCTGCCACCGTGCATAACCAGGAACCAGAAATCGTGGTTTACATTGAGGAGCCCGAGCTCCGTGCAGGAAACAGCGGCTGGGATAGCTGCCGTGCTTTGCATTGGACTCAATCATTCCTCAACGTGAGACACGTCATCTGGGTTCACGAGTCTTATTTTTTGCTTAATCTGTTGGTCTTTTGGAGCCTTTTAGTTTGTTTGATGCAGTATCTATGGACACCTGCTCTCTTTTCAAGTCACGTCTTTCACTTTACTCCAAAGGTAAATCTAATCCAAGGTATACCCAAGCACAGGGCAGGCAAAAGACAGGCCGCTCGTGCCACGCTAGCGGAGTTAGTAAAGGAAGTTCTGGCCACACGAAACCTGTACACAGGGATCGACACGGCACAGAAGGATGTTGCTGCAGTAGAACGTCGAGGAGAGACTGTGGAGGGTGTCATCCTGCTCATCAGGTCTCTGGAGGTGCCACTGCTCCTCGAACCCCTTCCTGACATCACTCCCAAATCAGTCCCTTCACCCTCATGCCCCGCTACTTCCTCTCACGTCAAAACCCTCACCTTTTCTCCCGGGAATCCTTCTCGCCAGAGAGTTCCTACAGTTCCTATTCAACCTTATCCGACGAGGACCAGAATCAAGCCTACGCTGCGACCTCCAGCACCGAGACCTCCAGTGTGTGGCTTCACTCTTGCAGCTCGCCCGGGCCAGCAGCAAAAATAGGGGAAAGGGAACTGCTCGTTGGGAGGGGAAGGCTCGTCGACTTTCGCCCAACAAGAAACTTTTTACTTCCCAACCCCCACCACCCAGGGCATCAAACTTAAATTGTTTTGTCTCATCTTAACTGTCCTTAATAAGTGAAATTAACTTTTTCAAAAATATACTTGTGAGCTTTGTCGAAAATGTTTGTCATCCTCATTCAGAGAGAAGCTGATATTCTGTGGAACTCCCAACCCATTGTAATTTTTTTTTGGAAGTTGTTAGAAAAGTTTTGATAAGGTGTATGATTATTTGTTTTCTCAAGATTTTGCATAATTTATCAGGATATTATGGTTGCTATGAGTAGATGCTGTACCAAAAAGTGACATCAAAATGTAATCAATGGCATCGTAGAGTAACCAAGCCCTTTTAAGACCTGTAGGTCACATCTAATTCATTTGTAGTACCTAATCATAAAACATGATTTTGTGTTTCTTGTCTAATTTAGTTTTATATACAGTGACGCCACGCCATCACGTATAATTATAAATTACGTTAACGCTCGCCCCCGATTTCTAACACTTAACTATTTTAGCCTAAAAGCACTAGCTTTCGCCCGCGCCTTTGCCGATTGCCGTGTAGCCGTTTACTTTTACGTAAGAATAATATTTTAGCATGTAAGATTGTGAAGACGAAGCTTTATTTGTATAACAGTATTTACTTACGCCCAAGTGTTATCCAGTCTTTGTTTTCCATGTATAAGCGCCTTTGTAACATTTATTAACCTATACTGGTGTTTGTTTACAAAATACGGCCGAGTGCCTCACCAGTGGTGCCAATCCCGTGTACAGACTCTGTAGAAGTGCACTAAACAGCGATCACGGGAAATACGCACGTAAATATAAATTGTACTTGTTTGTTATTACTTAAAATGTGTTTTAGTATTATATAAATGTTCTTGTGCATTAATTATAGTGTTTAACGGCAACATGAGCATTATTTATGTCAGTCGGGATATTTGTTTATGCAGTTGTGCCACGAGAGAGAATTTCCCTTGTGCCAGTGTGGCACACCTGTAGATGCAGACAGCCTCGTGCGGCTCGGCCGCCATTTTGCTAACGGTACAAACAGCCCTTCTGGCCAGTATATAAGGAGGGGCGCTGCGCCCAGCTAATCAGTCGTCAGAGGTTCGGCCTTCGGGCCGAGCCAACTTGGCACTCCCCCTCAACCTGACCTACCCTTGCCTCGAGAGGCTGTTTCTTGCAAAGGGAACCCTCTCATCCCTTCGGGCGCTGTTTCATGCGAAGGGAACGCCCCAATCTCCTCGAGAGGCTGTTTCTTGTGAAGGGAACCATCCATACTACCTTATCTCCTGAGGAGGCTGTTTCTTGAAAATGGAACCCTCCGACCTTTACCTACACCCAGGGGCAGCTTTCTTGTAAAGAGAACAAACCCAAACCCTCCAGCAGCTTCTTGCGAAAGGAGCCCTGGATCCTACCTCAACCCACTACCCTAGTTGAGACTTAACCTTCCTAGCATGGCAACCTAACCAGTGTGCTCTTCAAGCCACTATGTCTAATACTTCGCATCAATGCACGTTGCCAGTTTTAAAGTGTTAGCTTACACTCCCAGTCTCGTAAAGTTTATCGAAAGTTACGGAATGTAGTAAACTTTCCCAGGGATCAGAGAGATCGCCGCTTAATTACCAGTAATGCAGTATTTATGTTAGTCCAATATTGTTCAACGGCCGCAGCGCCATTTTGTAAAAGAGGCTATGAATATTGTAAACCTCTCGGGATCAAAGAGATGATCGCCACACAGTTTCGGCCACGAGTAAGGCCTTAATTCTTGCCCAGTATTTGAACGGCCCGGAGTGCCATGTAGTCGTATGCATCATAATATGTCCTGTGGAACTAGTATTGTATTTCCAAGTTGCCCTATCCTATTGTTGTATCTCATATTGAGATCCCAGTGTTGTAATGTATGTCCTCAAATTGTGACTGACACAAACCCATGTTGTAAACCATGTAGGTACCCTAAAAGTGTTAAATCCATTATGCTGTGACAAGTGCTGTAACTTATGTTTGTGAATATAAACACCCTATGAAAATGAATTACCTTGTTTTCTCCTTTCATGAGATTAACCTGTGTACCAACCTTCATATCTAATACAAGGCGAGTGATATCTGCCTTGCCCTATATTATGTAAAGATGACACCCTGTGCTAGCAAGTAGAGTTTGTTCTTGTTGGCTCACCCAGTAGTCACTCGCTGGGTCGAGGATAACTCTATTACCAACTACTCTAGAAGAACCACACCAATGTCTCATGCTCTCTACCTCAAAGGTCTTCTAGATACATACACTGCTCGCATTCAGTGATCTTACTTGCAACCCAGAACGTCTAGCGCAAGGGACACGCGTCAACAGTTTGTAGTAATATATTCTAACGAAAGAGACAGCCAGGCTATCAGTATGTACAAAAGACAGAAGCACGAGTACAATTGTTACTACTTGACAAATACTGTACAAACAAAAATATAGAGGATGACACAAAACAGTGGAAGCGTGTATCGCAACATTTCGCTGCTTAAAGCAGCTTCCTCACGACAAGAGACGTGGCTGGCTGCGGTGTGGCTGCCGATGCACCTAGCAGCCATTGGTTTAACTGATATGAGGCGGGGGAATCATAAGTGTCGTGTAGATGAGGATGTGTAAGCGTTTATGAGGAGATGAGAGTGAAGTGGTTGTGGGAAGCTGACTGACTGGGGATGTTATCTTATATTGAGACCTGGTGGTTGCCTGGATATATTGTTGAGCTAGTTCAGAATTCAGAGCTATTGCTTGTAGGTGGCAGGGCCCTCACCACTCTAGTGCTGTAGCAAGAGTCAAAGTCTTTGTTATGATGGGCTGCATGGACAGCAACTGTGGGTTGGTGTCTTTACCTGCTATGGCTTGTCTGGTGTCTGCTCTGTGGCCGTCCATTCTCTGTCTCAGAGTGTTGGTGGTGAGGCCAATATATTTAGTTGGTAGCATAGCTGTAACTTCCTTGGATGGGGTAAATGTGGTTGGTTTGCCTGCTTCTGAATGACGTAGAGGGCTGGTGGATGGCACATGTGCACGTGGCACAACATGGCACAACGTGAGCTGTTGCAGGGATGAGAACCTTTGAGATTGGTAATAGTGTTGGTAGCTGTAGAAGGTGGTAGTTTGGGACGTACTAGTTTGTTGCGGAGGTTAGGTGGTCGTCTGAAAACTATCCTGAGTGGTTTTGAAAGAAGGTTTTGGGTTTATGGTGAGGACAAGATTCAGTAGCCTGAGTTGAGAATGGGTCTGAGTTTGCCTAGGACTTCATGATATGGTAGTATTGCTGGTATTGGAGGTGACTCAATATGGACCGAGGGTTCAGGGTAGCCTTTGTCTGTGAAATATTTGGTTATCTGTTTGCACTGTGGGTTGATAAGTGTTGGTCTGACTAGTTCCACCAGAAAAACAGTAGATGATTTGCTGTTTGAAGGTCTTTGGTTAAGATAATGTTCTATGGCGGATATGGCGGATCGCCACGTGTCTGGTCTACCCACCATAGAGTATTATCTCAACCAACGACCTTCAAACAGTAAACAATCAACAGCTTTTCTGGTAGAACTAGCCAAAATCAACACTCTTAAACCCCTACATGTATCCACTTCTACATGACTGTTTTGAATCTCCCGCCTCATATCAGTTCAACCAATGGCAGCTAGGTGCATCAGCAACGGTGCGTCGGCAGCAACACTGCTATCAGCCATGTCTCTTTACCCGAGGAAGCTGCTCTAAGCACTGAAACGTTGTGATACGCACATCCGCAATTATGTGTCATCGTCTATATTACTGTTTGTATCTGTCCAGTAGTAAGACATAAGTACTCGTACTTCTGTCTTTCGTACATACAGTTTGTAGTAATATAGTGCATAATGTGTCACATAGCCTAATAAACCTAGTGGTCAAGAATATATGTCAATTCTCTACCTACTCAAACGCAGTACCTATAAACATATTTCAATTAATTTTCAAACTTATAACCGTGCATACCTGAGATCAGAAGAGACAGGAAACTACGAATTTATTTTTTCTGACAGTGTTCATGCTAATATTTGTGTGTTCTCACTGGTGCTCTTTGAGAGTTAATTATAATAAAAGTCAAGATAATAACTATTTTAAGTCAAATTTATTTACACCAGCATTTGTTCAACATAGTGAATGTAAACTAAACAGTAGTAAAACAATTGTTTTCCAATATTTTAGCATTCATTTTTCTTTCTGTAGCTTACATACAGATACAGGTAGGCCTATAGTTACACAAGAAATTCTTCTTCAGCTTTACACTTGCACGAAGCTACAATAATTACCTCATCACACGTCTAAAAGTACATATGCATTTAACTCATCATCCTGTAAGCTAAAAAACACCCCACAGTATTTACGGGATGATTAATTTATCCATTTTCTAATTCGCCCCACGTAGCAGATATTCACACACAGATAGCTCACACAGCCTCAGTGGTAACAAACATACTGGACACATGTTTGAGAGGATATTAGAATATTGTGTCCAACTATTCTGATTCCAGGTTTTCGTCATTTACCAACTAACTATAGGCCACGGCCATATATACATACAGTATTTCCTTTTCCCGTATGTATGAGACACTGATTCAATCTTAAATACTCTTGTTGTCAACACAATTGTTAGCTGTACCTAAATACATTCTTACCAACCACATGTTCATTGTAATGTTAGTTTTAACTGCAAAAAAAAAATTTGTGTATTTACAAAAATTCAGTGGTTGTACAGTACAAGGTTGGATTGGACTGTTAGTGACGACGACAGTCACCCACAATAAGAACACAAACTGTGCAGTACACGCAGCTGTGGAACAAAAATAAAGTAGAGAGAGAAGTTAAAAGAGAAGAGGTGGACGTGACTCACGTTCCTGAGGAAGAGTAACGATGTTGCTGGAGTCGGAGGCGGAACCTTCACCCACGCTGTTGACTGCACTGACACGGAACTGATAGGAAGTTGCAGCTTTCAGGTTGGTAAGCAGTACCCAGCGTTGTTGAACCGACACGTTGCTCAGCTCTGTCACCCAGTTGGGCAGAGGATCTGCAATAGGACCTGTTGTAACACAGCTAGTTTGTAACTTCACTCCTGCCGAGCCACCACGCACATAACTTGGCTTACAACTATGACACTCACAACTCACCTATCACCTCGCTCATCAACTTTCCCTAAACATATGTTAAACTGTACGTATAAGCTGACAAGAGGGAAAAATGGCCGTACATATTTGAAAGTGTTTGATAATGTGCCTCGCTAACACATAATTTATACAGTTTCTTGGGAGACAGTTCCGTAACTGTTGTGTCCCATTACACAATCTTTATATTAACATAGTTCCAATGTGGCTATCACTACAAGAGTTCATACTCTGTAATTCAACATGCTAAAATGACTGTCTTTCAAGACATGTCACACACTTTATGTACAGACTGGGACCTAGGGTATTGTTGCAAGCAGAAGTAATTTTAAGCTACAGTAGAGCCCCATTTTAACGAACTCGGGAATAACAAAAACAGCGATTAAATGAAAGGATTTTTAGGAACCTTCAAAAAGTAAAATAAAAATTACTAAATAACTAAGTGACTTTGATAAAATGGAATATTAATTGTAATGTAAGTCTTAAAAATACTAGCACTGGGCGCAGTATATGCTTATTTCTCTGTAGAAAAGCTTAAACCATCCATCGAGAAACAAAAAAAAATCTTTCGAATTCGTTGAAAACTTTGGCTGCAGGAGTGATTTTGAGATAAGCAAGCGCGGGCGCGGCCGAGGGAGCGACGCTGTGTTGCCTAACAAGCACGCGCCTAGTTCCTCATCCTAGCGGCTGGCGCATGAACAAGCACCTAGGTACTCAGTCTCTACAGTGCGGCGGTGGACTGCGCTGGAACCAATTCACGGATAGTGCTTCGCGTCTCCGTTAGAATGAGCTACAGTACAGCATACTCTACCGATTAATTCTATTACCGATAGAATGCAGTGGTGTCCAACGTGATTATTTACTCTCACGCCCTGTGAAAAAACCAGCGAATTTATAAAGAAAAATACGTAACATTATTTACGCAGACTTTTTTCAACGAATTTACTACCGTAAACGTAATTAATTTGTTTCTCCGATGCTAATGCTCTAGTGCAAAGTATTTTTAGCGAGCAGACCATCACGAGCACTGCTGCCTGCAAGTTACAATGGCCGCCGCCGGGCGTATTTAATTATTATTTTACCGTTCTCTCGCAAACTTTTAATTCAGTTTTCATTGCATTTATCCCCCTATTTTTCATGGGAGTTTCCTGAATTTTGTTGGTGGAGCGGGCGGGAGAGAGACGGAAAAATTGACGCCTCGGCAGTGTTAGTCGTCAATTCTCACGTGTTGATGGTGCGCAAGGCCGGCCTAAGTCACCATGTGCACACTCGCAGAGCGTTCCACTAAAAGTTTTTGACGTTTTTTCGCCTATATTTTTTCTTTTCATGGCTGTGGCTTACTTGTTGACGGTAAATGCGTTTAGTTATTGTTTTGAGCCAATAGACTTTTTTAAAATTACCTTAAATTCTGACGGAACATGCTCAAGTATTTAACTTTTTTTTGCGGGGGGGGGGGGGGGAGTGGTGAAAAAATATGAAGTCTGATTTAGAGTAAACATTTTCGGGTCCCGTGGCATTTCGTTAAATCGGGGTTCTACTGTATGTTCTACAAACATTCTAGTAGAACAAATGTCATTGAACTGTGGCAATTATTTAATGCTAACTTAAATATGTAATACACAAGGTCACGATTTTATGGTTTTATTTTTAGGTCAAATTCGTAATTTTATATTTTGGTGTTATTGTTTTTATTTTTGTAAACAATATTAACATCATAATAAAATGTATTCTTAACCAGATATCAGATTAAACGGTAACACGTAACTTTTAGAAAGCTACTGATATAGACAAACGACATTTTACAAAATAATAACTTATTAATATAGATAACCAAACTGCACAGGGTGGATCTAGGGGGCTGCAGGGGGGGGGGGTGGTAGACTGCCCCGGGCGCCGGGGTAGAGGGGTGCTGGTGGTGCCGAAATTTCCTTACTTAAAATGAAATGTAAAAGAGTGTAAGAAAGATACAATATCTACCAATATTTAGACTTTCACTATTTTTATATTTTAATTAATCTTGAACACCATATAATGTTATAAATATAGTATGTATAATTATAATGCACACTTAAAACAATGCTGGTAAGTACGGGTTTTATATATTTCTACTACAATGTTATACTGTTATATACGCAAATGCAAAACAACGTATGCAAGATACATTTATTACTGTTGGGTTGATTGGACTGATGGTAACGGGAGAGTGTAAGGAGGAGGAGGAGGAGGGAGCAAATCAGAATTCTTGCCCCGGGCATAGGAAAGTCTAGATCTGTCCCTGGTACTGCCGGCCTAATCAGTTTTCAGGATTTCAAACTTTCCCAGTGCAAATGTTTAAATTTTCAGACACGTATTTTCTTGGCATGTGTGAAGGTTTATTTTTAAATGTGAAGCGAAGTCAAATCGAAGCTTGAATTTGTGCTAAGGAATGTCAAAGGAAAGTCGAAGCCGAAGAATAACATTTTTTCCTGTCATATTATATTTATTATTAGTGATAATTTATTGAATAAACATGCAGCTGCAGCACAATTAGAACTGAAAAGGAAACGTACTTAACAACTGTAAAAGAAAGTTAATGTTTTGGAAATTTATTTGTTTCATTTTGTCAAAATAAAATATTGCTTTTCACCACAAGATGTTTCCTTTAGGCCAAAGCAAAGCAGTTACCAATGTTACCATTGTACCAAACATCTTACAAAAGGTAAGTGTACATTTCAATGCCAGAATATCAATAAAGTAAGGAATTGAGTAAAATATCTTAATCCATAAGAAAAAATACTTCAAAATATTTAAACTTTATAAAATTGATGCTCACTTCAAATTAAACCTTAAAAAACTAAAATTAAATATATTAGTTAAAAATTTTCTACCATTACAAGGTCTACTTTGTGTTACAATGTTACAGTTAAAATTATTTGCAATTATTAGCCCTGTAACAAATCTGTAACGATAATTAATTAATTAATTTTGCAATGAGACCAAACCGTGAATAATTATTAGACTTATTGATAATATAATAGTAAATAATTTGTATTCTCATTTTCTAAAATCATGTATCCAACTCTAAGTTAACTGAAACAATATTAAACCTAGTTTAGATATGTAAGAACATGTTTTTTATTTATGTACCATTTCCAAAATTGAGCTATAGTGCTCATTGGAAATTTTTTAAATAAATAATTAAATAAAATCTTGGTGTGGATAGCACCTTTTTGCACACATTGCAAGTACATGTGCTGTGATCAATACTCTCAAAAAAATTGTATATTACATTTCTACTTGGCAATTTAGTTCCACACAAATTTATAATCACGGTTGCCGAGAAACACTTAAAAAGTGCCCAGCGCAGCTGCAATTTAAGAACAGAAAATCTGTTCCAATTATAACGTTTGTGGGGAAAAAAAACCATTCCCAACCGTGTGTTGAACAACATTTGGTGCGAACAGTGAGTGAGAGTGACAGAGAAGACGTAGGCTCTCGTGGCGCATTGACTGTGCGTGCTTCATTTGTTACCTTCTTTGTGCTGCATGGGCAGTGGGCGCTTCCTCCTACCGTAAAAAAAAATGACTGTTCAGTGCCAGTATTTGTGTAAGCCTGGTGTGTCTGGTTTCATTACGTTTTTAACAGTTGTAAATGTACCCTCATCATCATGTAGAAATTTTGTACTTTACTGCCAACATAGGCGTGATTTCCACAATATATATGGTAGCCTGTGTGAGGCAGAAACATTTCAGAAATAAATGTGAACGGGTCGTATGTACAGCGGGCATCACTCACCAATGCTGCCTAGCCTACGTTTTACTTATGTAATATCCACACAAGAAAAGTGTTAAAGTGAAAGCAAGTTGTAGAATTAACTTTTTTCTAAAATAATCACAGTTCTCTTTCCTTTTATGGTTTTGTTTAACTTACGTTACAGGTACAGTAATGAAATAGCCCGACATAGTCATAAATAGATCACCACTGTGCCGTGAATTTGAGTTTTTAAAGTGTAAGTTAAAAAGAATAACTTACTACAATTAGAAATAAATGGAAAATTACTTGCTCCACATAAATAATTTGTTCTATTTTGATACGAATTGTGTTTACCTTTGACCGACTTTCAACTCGAAGATTTTTGTTAGTCGAAGACAAAGTCAAAGGAACTAAAATCTTCTATTCGTCTTCGACAATGCGAAGCTACGCACACCCACAGTATTTTCTTCAATCAGTACATTATGAAATTCATTTTCTTAAAGGAAATAATCACAGTTTTACAAACAAACACACAGTTTTGGGTGGTTTCACTTCTTTAGTTATTTAAATTGAATTTGGTATCTGGTAGTATTTGAACATGCATTTCGGTGTTCATTTAATTCTATCGCTATTCATACCATATAATATTGTCCCTAGTTTTTATTAATGTGTCATATTCTTACAGCCATGTGCATATTGGATTTTAATGCCAGCACAAATAACAAATATACTGCAACTGTGCATTATCTTTTGGTCATGCTATACACTTATTACCTAATACTATGATTTATAACTATTTGTAACTATTTGTAAGTACTGGTGCACTGCATTGTATTATTATTATGTAATTAGTAAGCCTAGTGGCCTCTTTCCACTAAAATCATTATTTTTAACAAAATTTTAATATACTGTGAAGTGCCTGACCTTACCAGCAGGTTTCCTTTTAGATTTATGTCTTAAAGTATGTTGTCTTCCAGTCTTTAATAAATACAGGGATATATTTATTTGCTGGTAAGCGCCAGCACGCACGACTAGATCCTTCGTTTTTCGTGCCTATAAGACGTGGCGGCAGAACCGAGCATCTAGGTACCAGACACGATGAGTCACGCTCGCTTGTTGATGTGCTGTTGCCACGATGAGTCACGCTCGCTTATTGATGCGCTGTTGCCACGATGAGTCACGCTCGCTGGTTTACGTGCTGTTGAATGTTGAAATGATGAGTCGCACTCGCTGATTTATGATGCTCTGTTGATAAACGTAATGGCGTCTGGAGAGTTGTGACGTTTAAAGCGTGAATCAGATTTGTTTATAAACTACTTGACGAGAAATTATAGCGTACATGTATTGGACCGTAAAATGTAAACGTCTTATGCGGGATAATTTTAAACGATTTTCATTGAGAGACGCACATGAATGGATTAACAAGATTTTATAGTCTCTTAATTTTTCCATGTTTACTGTACTATACACCGACAAAATCTTTTTCTTTATTTTTGGAGAAATGGTCACGCTACGGACGAGTAAATATAGAAAAAAATGTACATTTGTTATATTCTACACCATACAAAATTTAGAAGGTAATTTTTTTGAAAACCCCTCATAATGGCCGCACCCCATTTTTTAGGCCTAAAATGTGGCCAAAAATATGCTGCTATTACGCGAGTAAATACGGTATGTTTTCGCATTATCGTGATATGTGTGCAGGCAAGTGACGCTGGCAAACAGCGAGGACGTAAGCTAAGTTTATATGCCACGTGGCACATTCCAGACACAGCTAGGTGTCTGTTAGCCCCGCTAACCCTGAAAATTGCCGTGAACGCTGTTTCGGGCTCTCGTCACGAACTGAATAAGGCAACTTTCAGGTCAGGATGATGAAGGATGGGTGAGATAAAGACTGATGTAATTTTGTAGCCGGCACGTGGTCCGTCGACCATAATTGTAACTGTTGTTCAAATAGTAGTACCTGGAATAAACCCGCTCATCACCTACTCGCCGCCCTTCTTATTTATAACTAGTGTTTCAAACCCACGATTAATAACCCTGTGAACTAGTCTCCCATCTCTACTGTTGTGTGTGTGTGTGCGCCCGATGTAAAGAAGGTAGCACTACAAAAAGTGGCGCCCAACGTGGGGCCCGAAGGGAAGTCCAGTACCTACGGGGAACAAGAAGAGAGGAATGAAAATGGTGTAGTGGGTGATAAGATAGCGGCAACGGGGAAACCGACAACAGCGAGGCCATCTAGAACTTCCACCGAGGGACTTCGCAGACCGCCACGCTGACTTTTGCAGCCGTCAGCCACCGCCACTCGCATTTCTAGGCTAATAGAAATGTGTGACGATAACAAGGAGGTAAGCCGGGCAACTGGTGAGTTAATTGGTTGCCGCAGGTTCAATCGAAGTCCGAGGCCGTACGGTCGGCTCATTTAAACTTAGTCTATGAGCCAGTTGTCTGTTGTTTTTGAGTGATATTTGTTCGTCACCCAGAGGAATACAATCATGTGCGAGTGTTTTTTGTTAGTTGTGTTTGTATGTGTAGGTGCATTAATACGCTACAAATGTTTGCGATAACCATCAAAATACGAGGGAAGACAATTTGATTTCATTGACTTTCTCTTAATGGCTTCATGACCACGTGTAGTTCAGTAGCTATTAGTAGTGTTGTTTGCGTGTACGGTAGTGTTGTGCGTAGCGAGAGGTTATTTGTTACAGAAATGTCGGAGCACTTGTCTCTATTTTTGCCTTTTCATCTTTTTGTACCCGAGGACAAGTGTGTTTGTTTGACCCACATTTAGGGTATTGCGTATTTTGGGTCGCCTGCGTTTCGTTGTGTTTTCCACTACGGATAATCAGGGTAACCATTTCAAGTAACTGAACTGGCGTGTCCGGACGTGGGGGGTGATGTGTCTAGCGGTAGCGATGAAACAGAACAGACACACCACTATATGCTGGCAGGTAGTCCCAGTGACCTTGATGTAAATATTGAATATCACCAGGTGTAACAACTCACACCGGGTACTATGAACCTGCACTCCTTTTACCGGCTCATATCATCACAAATCCAGGTTGACAAAGAGGAGAGGAGGAAGGAGCGTGAGGCGGACAAAGAGGAGCGAAGGCAGGAGAGTGAGGCGAGCAGAGCAGTCATGGTTAGGGAAATAACTGAGTTAAAAGGGGAGATTAAAAAAATTCACGAATCTTTCTCGGAATTAAAGGAGGAAATACAGGAAAACCGTAGTGCAATAGCAGGAGCGAGGAGAGAGGTATTGGAATTGAGGGAAACGGTGAAGGAGGAGATCAGGAATGAGCGGGCAGAAGATCTTAGGAAACTCAGCGAGGTATGGGAGCAAAAAAGCACGACAATAAACAGCTTGCAGGCCACGGAACTGAGAAGACTTGACCACGCTACGCGACTTATAACTGATGGCCAAATAAAATTAGGCAATAAGGTTGATGTCATCGCTAATGAGTTGTTGGGTGCGCGTGAGGTGTGGAACCAGGTAGAAAGCCGCTGTATAACGTTAGAAAGTGCTGTAGTTAAGTGCCGTGGAGAAGTGTCGCGGCAGGTAATTAAGCTGAGCGGGTTGAGAGCTGATGTGAGGATTGATGTGAAAGGAGAGGGTAGAGTAAGAGACGAATGTGAGAGGATAGAGGCACATTTTAGTGATATGCTAGGCGTACTGACGAACGAACTAGAAAGTTGCAAACAAAAAATTGACACAGTTGTGAGGACAGATAGTCAGTCTGGTGTCACTTTTGACGGAGGAGGAAGAGCAGCCCGGTTTCTGCGTCTCGGGCAACCATATCATGAACGTGACATACCACGTTTCTCGGACAGGAAGGGTGAACATCCTTAAGAGACATTTGGAGAAATTAAGAGAGTTTTTCGCAGTAAACGAATGCACTGAAAATGAGCAGCTTATTGTGACAAGAAAGTCGGTGGAAGGAAAATGTGAGACATGGTATAAGTTAAGAGAAGGTAATATACGCTGTTTTAAAGATTTTGAGAGGGAATTTCTGGAAGAATACTGGAGTGCAAGGAAGCAGGGTGCAGATAGGGCCGACCTATACCGGGGAAGTTGCCATGTAGGGGGACTAGAAAGCCATTTGAGTAGAGTTGTGGAGCGTTCAAAGTATTATGATCACCCTTTAGAGGAGGCAGATGTGGTGATGCTTGTCTTCACGCAGACTCCATTGGCGATACAACGTATGCTGGTGGGCAAGGAATTGCACTCCATTGAGCAGCTGCGGAAAGTGCTGCATGAGATGGACAGGATAGGTGGTGAGGAGAATGGTGCCCATGAAAGACATAATGAAGCCCAGTCTAGTGACCAGCGGAGATATAACCGTTGGAATGGTAGGGTAGAGGGTGGCAGATATTATCGGCACAATGACTGCCGCAACCAACCGCCTGAGCCTGAAGGATCAAGACAGGGAGGCAAAGTAGAGGTTATACAAGAGCAAGGAGCCCCAGCTGGAGCCATACCAGCAAAGCAGCAGGGAGGTAGCGGAGCAACAGCTACTGCTAGGTACACAGAGCCGCAAGGTCAAGGGGGTGACACACCGACGGTAAGGATTTAAATGTGTGTGCATCCGGTTCTGTTAAAGCATAGTGATCATGTGGTCTCGAAGAGGGTCATGATATTTGTTTTCTATCCCTCTTTCCTTTTGATATGTATTGAAGTTGTTTATTATGTATTTGTGAATATTGTATACAAATGGTGCAGTACAAGTGAGGGGTCATGTGATTGTCTAATAAGTCAGATTTTAATGTATGTTTGTTATTGCCCTGTCGACTCGGACTTGCGAGTGGTGCACACATGATATGTGTAATGTGCACTGGTGGCCTTGGCATTTTTGTTTTTTTTAGATACACTGTTTGAGCTATATCTAAACTAGGGTTAGTGATAAGTTATTTTTATATAGTAAAATTTTCTCCTCAAGCTTAGCTTTCATAAATTTTACTGGGGGGTTGTGAAGTTCCTGACCTTACCAGCAGGTTTCCTTTTAGATTTATGGCTTAAAGTATGTCGTTTTCCAGTCTTTAATAAATACCGGGATATGTAGGTTTGCTGGTAAGTGCCTAAGTACTAATGCCAAGTCCATCATTGATTTCTTTTTATGTGCAATTCAAGGAAGTTATTTAAACAATATTTATTTTTCTGGAAGAAACAGTCGCCCGGCTACCCTACAAGACTGTCCTATGCTAGTGGATGTAATGTTACGTTCATGTGTTATTGTGTTTAGGTAATTAAGTCCTATGTTTATGTTACCTAGCATTTAAAGTAACTGGTAGTATTTTGCGACCACGTGGCAGGTTTTAAATAAACATAAGATATTTGTGGAAATGTATAAAATGTTTTTAACAGTTATTTGCCTTAAATAAGATATTGAAAATGTTCCGTGTAAATGATCGGGGAGTGACGAGGGTAGCCGAAGCAGGCCGAGTGCGGCCGAAGTAGCTGCCACCTAGCGATGTTCTTGCGGGATTTTTCGCTTGTCCTGTACCTGCCGGCGTGGAACGAGGGTGCCAGGCATCTCGGAGCATGAGATGGCCGTGTGGCAAGGGCAGTGCCTGGGGAGTTAGCAAATCAGTATTTTAACCATCTATTCTTACCGCTCTTTCCGTGTGACGTATGTTTTTGCACTATCGTGATATGTGTGCAGGCAAGTGACGCTGGCAAACAGCGAGGACGTAAGCTAAGTTTATGTGCCAAGTGACACATTCCAGACACAGCTAGGTACCTGTTAGCCCCGCTAACCCTGAAAATTGTCGTGAACGCTGTTTCGGGCTCTCGTCACGAACTGAATAAGGCAACTTTCAGGTCAGGATGATGAAGGATGGGTGAGATAAAGACTGATGTAATTTTGTAGCCGCCACGTGGCCCGCCGACCATAATTGTAACTGTTGTTCAAAGAAGTAGTATCTGGAATAAACCCACTCATCACCTACTCGCCACCCTTCTTATTTATAACTCGTGCTTCAAACCCACGATTAATAACCCTGTGAACTAGTCTCCCATCTCTACTGGTGTGTGTGTGCCCGATGTAAAGAAGGTAGCACTACAATACGTAATAACTAGAGTATTTCAAAAACATATTTTAAAAATGTAATTTGGTTGTTTGAAGGTTTTCAGAACACATTGTAGTGTTATTAAACCTATTGAGATTCTGGCAGAGAGAGGTGTGGTCATTCTTGCAACAAGTTAACTATCAGAATAGGCTTTCTGGCATTTATACATGACACTACATGACACAGTACGACACAGTACGACACAGTACAACACAGTATGACACAGTATGACACAGTACGTCACAGTACATCACAGTACGACACAGTATGACACAGTACGACACAGTACGACATGGTACCACACAGTACGACATGGTACGACACAATACGACACAGTAGTAACTGACTTGAACAGAACACTACAGTGAAGATATCTCTCACCAATTGCCACTCTCCTCACCTCTTTTGCCCCTTCACCGAGCCCATGTCCGCACTAATCAGAAGACTTAACATATGTAGTTCATCAAGTTTTAATATGAATAACTTCATTATAAACCAACTAATTATGTTTTAGATACTAAATTACAAACAAATTATTTAGTTTCACCACATGTTAAAATCTTGCATGGGAAATTTTTAACGAATATTTCCTGTAAATGCATAGAGCAGTTCTAAAATGTGATTTTACGAGGGTGGGACACTAACATCCAAGGTGATGTTTGCTGTCATACTGTACGTAACAGACGCACCTAGATCAACAAACTAAACAACTCTGTCTAAACTACAGCACAGTACAGTAACCACAAGTATAATAACGTAGACAAGGCACACAACTTGACAGAACTAACAGACCGACAGACCAGGCTTGAGTACCTACAGCAGTTACTGACCTAGGTCACCAACCTCCCTCTTCTGGACAATGAACTTGAGTACGGGGCTGTTGCCATCGAACCCAGGAGTCCAGCTGACATTGACTGCCCTCTGCGACAGCGACTCTAGACGGGTAGCGTGCACGTTGACCGGAGCATAAGGCAGCTCCACGACACTCAACCTTGCAGAACGTGTCTCGTTGCCACCAGACGATAACACGGAGCACTTGTAGTCTGCCACGTCCGAGGCCCTCACCGCTCTGATCTCCAAGGTCCCATCCTCCTGGATCTGAATGCGTTGAGTCGAACTCATGTCTATATCTCTGGAAAATATTGGCCACGAGAGGTTTAATGAAAAACTTCACATACCCAATCCAATAGTAAAATTTCTGCTCCTATGTTCAACTTCCCATAAACATTACTGCAACTATTCTTAACATATGAAAGTAATTCACTTAGTGAATTCCTTGATATCTTGCTTATTTCAGTTTATTTTGTAAAAAAAGGTCAATATTGCGTACACATTGTAGATATCAAAATTCTAATTTTAACATGCTATTGCTGTACAATAAGTGTAATATAAAAATGTTACTGTCTTTACTTTGTGGCTGAATTGCACATAGATGTTTGAGAAGTTATGTTCGCTCTGTAGGGAAATACAAAAAGATTAGTTGACAAGCCTATATTTGCCACATAAAATGCTATGAAAGTCAGAAGACAGACAATATATTTTCAGGGTGGCTATCTGTGGAATAAAAATTCCCTGACTGTCTGGTTATCAGAATAAAACCTGTAATTTGCTACCTAACTCGAGGACTGCTGCAACAAAGTTGTTGGTCCCCTCGCCTCCTACCCCTGTGATACTAGTTTGATTAAAGTTAGGATCAGTCCGGATTACAGACAACATGTTAGGAACATTGCAGGCCATGCCATTGGTTGATGGGTTTTACAAAGTCACTCCCACTTTCTTCGTCCTTGTAGTACGTTGCTGCTCCATACATCAGCCGTGGTGAACAATTGAAGACCTTGTCTCAGTTTTATCTCCTCTCCACTTTGACCAAACTCTGCACAGTATGTGAATTAATTTTTTTTCAAAAACACACACGTCAAGAGTTACTTTTTGGAATTGCTCAAATTACTTAAAAAACAAAAATTAAAAATTCATATTTAATATACATTTACACACAGAATTTTGGCAAAAATATTGCCAACTGTATACAGTAGAAAGTAATAGAACACACATTTTATGTAAACACAATGACATAGTATTCGTAAAACTTGTCAACTACAGTATATACAAAGTGATTACAGGCAGGCTCCGAGTTACGTAAGGTGCAACTTACGTAAATTCGCAGTTATGTAACTTTTTGACCACAATGTGTTGACGTGATAAAGTGTGGAATGCTGTAGCAGCTGATAACAAAACAGTTTGTGCAGCACTTGTGTGATGCTCGCTGTGTCTGTCTCTCTTCTCCATGTTTTGTTGATTGCAGCAGCTGCAGATGGCAGTATAGCTTCTTGTCACGCATAGAGTTTACTGTTTGTGTATGTATATAGGCAGTTTTATTGTGACTTTGCAACACTTACGTGTCCAATTTGAACAGACTGATTTCCCGCCAGAAGATGGTGTTGGTGTTGCAACAAAAAAGATGCGAAGGGCAGTTATTGACAATATGGCGGCCGCGAAGTTCGTGTAAAGAAACCTTTGTTGGTTTTCGTGCAAGTTTATCGGGCCCTCCGGAATTTAGTTTCTCGGTCAGGTGAATAAACATTTACAATGACAGTATTACTTCTGCAGATACTGTTTATTCACCAGTAAAATCAGTTAAAATGTTACTGCAACAAATGAATAAATGCTCACACCACACAATATAAAGCATGAGGACTTGCTTAAAAAAGCAGAGGAAAAAGATTGTGACAGTCGTGATTTTTTTATTTACACACACACACACACACACACATACACATACATATACATTTATATATATATATATATATATATAT